>PVJA010008341.1:0-51828 GCA_004027025.1 Myocastor coypus
TTTCTCAATCAGGGAAATGTCAGTGCTCGGCTCCCTTTCACAGCTGCGACTCGAGCCCGCACGGTGCTTCTGTTGTCCGTTTTTACCATTGGCCTTAGCCAAATCCATGATCACCCACGCTGATGGTTAGGACACATGGTAGCTTAGGGCCAGTGACTCACAGGGCTTGCCCTGTGCCACAGCCCTCTTATCCTGAAAAGCAGCTTCTGCTGCATGTACCCAGCAAGCAGCTTCTGCTGTCTGTGAAGCCCCATGTCATGCCCCTTTGGGTCATGTGGCCTGAGGCATACAGCAGTAGTTCCATGCAATATATCTGGCAAAACCTAGCAAGCCCACACATGCCTGTAGTTGGTGCGTTGTCATGGGTCTAGTCTTACCCAATGATCTAGCACCCCAGAATTTGACAGACAAGCCAGGTGCCTAGACCTTGCCTTCGTCCCTGTGCCAGCAAAGCTTTCTTCCAACTACACAGTGGCCTTCAAATGTGTAAGACCATCAGGCTAACATAATATCATCAATGCACAACAGTGACAGAGTGTGGCCTGCCCCAGGAGGCCAGGTCCTGGGCCATCAGGCTGACACAAAATTGAGCTATGTAAGGAGCCTTGTGTAGACATCTGGAAGGCCCACTGTCCTCTTGGGTGAAGGTACATTGATCCTGATTTCCAGCCGTGTTACTTGGGTCTTGGGGGTCCTGGGAGACCAGAGGTTACATATAGGATTGACTATTTACTGGTCTCCCAAAATTCACTGGACCATGCGCTGTGCAATGTGTATTTATGTTGATCAATACCAGAATAGGGGCAGTGAGATAGCTCAGTGGTCTAAAGCATCTGCTTACGCCGGGCGTGGTGGCGCACACCTGTAATCCCAGCACTTGGGAGGCTGAGGCAGGAGGATCGATGCAAGTTCGAGACCAGCCTGGGCTACAAAAGTGAGCTCAAGGCCAGCCTCAACTGCATACTGAGACCCTGTCTCAAAAAGACAAAAAAAAAAAAAAAAAAAAGCATCTGCTTAGGCAAGCTCAGGCATCCACAGGGACTGTGGTTTGATTGCCAGCACCAAATGCTGTGCCAGTCCCACCCCTAGGGCAGGCTAAGCTGGCCACAACATAAAGTTTAATACCAGAACAGAGACAATAACCCAGGATCTACTGCATACATAAAAAGATACAGAGGTCACTACATCATGGTCCAGAAGACCTCGGTGACTTTGGGTATTGAGCACCTGCCCCTTCACTTGTGGAGTGTTTGTTGTGTGTCCCCAGTTGCTGAATACATACGTGGGGTGGACATAGTGACCAGTGCTCAACCTGACACAAAACAAGAAATTACAAGGATGAATTTGCACAGTAAGATATGAGTTTGAGGACATCCACACCATGGACCTTGGACTCTCCCAGGAGCCACATGGGTTGTATGTGTATGAAGCAATACCAGCTGCCTGGGGACCATGAGAGGGGACAGAACGTCTTGAAGCTTAAAAAGCAGGGGTGATGCTCCCGGCAGAGCGCTCTTCAGTAGTATGGCACATGCAAAAGGCAGGTGGGTCATGGTGAACAACTGTAAAGTCTCATCCTGATGCTTTGCCTCCAACCGGGAGGACAGTGTTACCACAAGGCTACTTACACAGCCCAACTTTGCATCATGGCTTGGGACCTGGCCACCTGGGACCTGTCACTTCATAGTCACTTGCCATGGCCAATCTGGGGCTGATAACATGCAATTAAACCCCCAGGAGATGTCTAAATAGCCAAGCCTGCACCCACTCTGTGAAATGGGCTCTGTACTGGAATGAGTGGAGCCCCCATTCTAGAAACAGATATAGAGCCAGGCTTGGTGGCACACACCTATAATCCCAGCAGTTGGGAAGCTGAGGCAGGAAGATCATTGAGTTTGAAACCAGCCTGGGCTACAAAGTGAACTCAACACCAGCCTGAACTACATAGTGAGACCCTACATAGTGAGATCAAAATATTTTTTAAAAGTTCTTATATTGCTACTATCTTTATTTTTTTGGTTATACTTTCCTGCTGGGTGTGTCTAAGGCCAAGATAAAATGACACTGGTGTTCTCAGTTGTCTTTAATTTTGGTCTCTAAGCCTTAGGTGTTGAAACAGTCCAATAAAGCTTTAAAATTGTTTTAATCCTTAAAGAAAAAATCTTTAAGCCAGGCATTGTGACGCATGCCTGTAATCCCTGAACTCGGGAGGCTGAGGCAGGAGGATCAGTGTGAGTTTGAGACCAACCTGGGTTTAAAAAGTGAGCTCAAGGCCAACCTGAACTGCATAGTGAGACCCTGTCTCAGACAAAAAAAAAAAAAAAAAGAAAAGAAAAGAAAAAGAATCTTTATTTGGTACAGGGTCTTGCCACACAGCTTGGACTTGTAGCAATACTTCTGCCTTGACCTTCCCAGTGCTGGAACTACAGAGGTGTGCCACCATGCCTGGTTTCTGTGGCCAACATGTCCTGCAGCACTGGGAATTGAACCTGGGCCCTTGCACTTATTTGTTTATTCACTCATTTTTATGGCCGGCTCAGCCGGCCCCGAGGACAGGGCTGGTGCAGCACGTGGTGCCGGGGATCAAACCGAGGTCCCTGAAGCCGCCCAAGCTTCCCCAAGCAGGCACTTTAGACCACTGAGCCACCCCGCCGGGACCCCTTATTTTCTTTTTGAGACAAGGTCTCACTATGCTCACTACGTAGCCCAGTCTGGCCTTGAGTTCATTTTGTAAACCCGGTTGGCCTCAAACTCAACCATCCTCCTGCCTCAGCCCTCTGAGGGCTGGGATTACAAAAGTATACCACCATGCCTAGCCAGTCTTTTTCGTCTGTGCTTTTGGTATCACGTGTAAGAGGGCACTGTGAAATCCCCCATAACACGGAGGCTCTCCTTTACATTCTATCTTAAGAGTTCTGAGTTAATTCCTGCAGATGATGTTAGGTGGGGTCCCACCTCATTTTTTTTTTTTTTTTGAATTTTTTATTTTACTTTCTAAAAAAGACTTATTTTGTTTCAGAACCTTTGTTTATTCACTCATTCTTATGGCCGGCTCAGCCTGCCCCTAGGGCAGGGCTGGCGCAGCATGTGGTGCTGGGGATCGAACTGCAGTCCCTGCAGTCGCCCAAGCTTTCCCAAGCAAGCGCTTTAGACTACTGAGCCACCCTGCTGGGCCCCTCCCACCTCATTTTTTGTTGTGGATTCTCATTCCCAACACCATTCATTGAGCAAACTGAATTTCCCTCAGTGAATGATCCTAGTCTCTGCTGAAAATCATACAGGAGCCATGTGGTCATTAGGAAAAGGGTCCCCATAGGGGTAACGGCCAGCACATGGGCCTTGTGAGAGCCAGGGCAGGCTTGGCTGGAATGGAGGAATTGAAGATGAGATAGAACAGCGTGTGGGGCTCATCTCAGAGAACCTGTGGGTCACAAAAAGGTCGGTTTCTGTCATGTTGTAAGGCCAGGGCAAAGCAGATCAGCAAAGATCTACCCAAGTAGGAAAAGATGGGACATAGGCCAGGGCTGAGAAAAATGTTAATAGAAATAACCCACATACTCCAGATTGGGAGAGGAGGCCTAAGGGCATGTCTCTACCTTTGCACCCTCTGCGGATACAAAGGTACAGAAGGCTTTGCTTTGAGAAGAGTACCCCAGCATGTCCTGCTAGAGATGACTTATGGGAAAAGGCTTCCTGTGATCCCTTTCCCGGTGCTCAGCCACTCCTGCAGCCATGGCATGAGTGGGCCTGAACATTATCGTGAGCTGATGGCAAACCCCCATGTCCTTCATATGGCGCTGGCATAACAAGCATGCACAACGTAGCTGTGGGGTGAGGAAGGCTTCCAACCAGATTCCAGAAAAACATGGAGGTCTGGCAAGTGCCAAGTCCTGAGTTCAATACCAAGTAAATAAGTAAAGCTGAATGTGATGGCGCACACCTGTAATCCCACCACTTGGGAGGCTGAGACAGGAGGATCAATGTGAGTTTGAGACCAGCCTGGGCTACAAGTGAGCTCAAATCAAAGCCAGCCTGAACTGCATAGTGAGACCCTGTCTCAAAAAGAAAAAAGGTAAGTAAATAAATGATATGGAAGCCAGGTGGTATGCCCGAGGGCAGTGTGTGAGAGAAGCCCTAAGTGCAGAGCAGACCCCAGGAGCTGAAGACAGGGAGTGAACCGTGAGGAAAGCTGTAAGGGTGAGAGCAAAGCCAGCCTGAGACGAGCCCTGTGGGATACTGCCACCAGCACTGCTGTGAGGGGGCTGCCCAAGCCCGTAGGGGCTCACAGCTCACCAGTTTGTCCTGGGTGATAGACAAAAAAATTGAGATTTCTAAAAATTATTTATTTAGGGCCAGCCAGATAGCTCAGCAGACTACAGCAGGTGCAGTGACAGGGGTTCAACTGCTGGGGTGCCATGCACCCCAGGGCACACTGAGATGGCAATTGAGACTGGGCTTGCTGAAGCACACCCATAACCTCAGCACTTGGAAGGCTGAAAACAGAAGATCACTACATCCCAGCTGCAGTGAAACCCTGTACACCCTGTACCAAGTACATTAAAAAAAAATTATTTGAAGCCAGGCGTGGTGGCACATGCCTGTAATCCCTGCACTCAGGAGGCTGAGAGAGGAGAATCGTGTGAGTTCAAGACCGGCCTGGGCTACAAAAGTGAGCTCAAGGCCAGCTGAACTGCACAAAGAGACCCTATCTCAAAAGACCAAAAAAAAATAAAAAAATTGAAATAAAAAAATTAAAAAAATTGATACAAGGTCTCATTATGCAGCTGACTCATAGTGACCTCCCAGCTCAAGCTCCCCAGCTCTGGGATTTCAGGTGTGTGCCAACACACCTGGTTTCAGTTGCTGGCACAGGTGTCCCCAGGGTTCCAGGCCTGATGCATTTTTCGGTACCAGGAACTGAATCAGGTCCTTGTTGGTAGACTATCACCCCCAGCCCAGAACTGAGAGACTTAATGTTTACCTTGGTGTTTGTCTTGCTTTGGTCCCCACTGGTTTACTTTTAGGGGTACTGGGAATCAAACTCAGTACCTCACACACACACCAATCAAGCACTGTGCCACTAAGCTAAACTCCCAGCCCCGAATCCTATTGGTTTCTAGCTCACTTCTCTCTTTTATTATGAGGACATCTGCCCTGTGCCTTTCATAGAGCAAATGGTTCTTTTCGTTTTTTTTTTTTTTTTTTTTTTTTTTACAGGGGCTCACAGCTAAGAATTTGCCTATATCTCAGGAAACTGGAGTTGGGACTTCTCAGGCATGAGGACTTTGGTGACTCTTTAAGAAATGGACTCAGTGCCTCTTGCATATAGATGCAGATGAGTCCGAGAGCAGAGGTGAAATGTTGCAGCTTATACCTAGGTAAGCCCCTAGACCCTCAAGCAAGATAGGCTGGGCAATGACTCAATTATTGGGGTATGGTAGCCAACTAATTAGGTGGGTGGGCACTGGCTCACCAGGAAGGCTGTATCTCTTGCCAACTCCTCTCCTAACTGCTTGCTGTGTGTCACTAAGAGCAGCTAAGCCTTTCTACCACAGCCTTAGAAATGGCCAACGACCGAAACTTCTATAAACTGTGAACCAGACTAAAGCTTTTCCTTCTTCAGATTGTGCTAAGTTTTGTTCCAACAGAGAAAGTGACTAAAATGTTTATGCTGAGTTGTGGTATGATAATAGACTTTATACATTTCCTATTAGTAGAAAGGCACCTCATCATTCTGGGAAACAATTACTCATATATAGCTCTCATGAATTCAGGAGACTCTAGAGGTCACACACACTTCATGACTCAGTCAATTCCATTTTAGGATGGGGCTCAACCCACCCTACTCTCTGTTCCAAACTAGCTAAGAACTAAGGTACATGCCACTGCCAACCAGCAATTTCTAAAGGTCTTACACAAAAGAAATTCTATCTCAAGATACATCCAAGCAAGAAAACGTTCACACTATGAACATGTAATATTTGTTATCTGTTCATATCCTATCAGTTGTTTCTCCGGAGACTCTTGATGGACACCCAAGTTGTGTGGTACAGGCCTAATGGACCAAAACAAGAAGGTAAAAATCCAGAATGTTTCCAAAGAGAAATAGCAGTCCCCTCAAAGGTGACTCAGAATATCACCTATTGCATAGTTACTTTTGTCCAAATAGTTCTAACTTTGGAACTTAAGGTTGGTCATTCCAGCTGGCAAGTGAGCCCCTCAACTTATTGAGGATATTAAACCTAAGTGAGGGCCCGGCGGGTTGGCTCAGTGGTCTAAAGCGCCTGCTTGGGGAAGCTTGGGTGGCTTCAGGGACCACGGTTCGATCCCTGGCACCACATGCTGCACCAGCCCTGCCCTGGGGGTGGGCTGAGCCGGCCATAAAAATGAGTAAACAAAGGTTCTGAAACAAGAATAAAAATAATAAATAAATAAATAAATAAATAAATAAATAAATAAAAAATAAACCTAAGTGAGCAGACACCGTGTCGGGACATGTGCACACCACTGCTCTGCAGCCAATCAAAGTCATAAGCTCAGAATCACTAACAAGTTAAAGGGACAAAGTTTAAAAAGGAAAACCCAATTTATTGGTAAGAAAGCCCAACAGGATGCATGGGGGAGGGGGACCTTCAGAAAGGTGAATACCCTCAGGTCCTCAGCTTTCCATCTTGGGACATTCCCTCTTCTGGGTAACAAAACCCAATTGGACTGTCATGCACAGATCCACCAAAGTTCTATAAACCTAAACCAGGTGACACAGCTCACTTGCACACTCCTTGCCCTATCCTCATCAGGGATTTATCTCTGGAGTTTGCAGGCTGGTTGAGGGGCCTACACACAAGATTAAGAGCATGTTCAGTACGTCACCTAATGTAGAATAAACATTTGTCTGTATGTATACGGACACGCATCTTTATGTAGTTTTAAGAGGCCACTCTGCCTCCCTGCCTTGCTAACTGCTCTCTCAGTGAAGCTTTAACAGTCAGGTTCACCAGAAATCCTGACAGCCTTTCCCTGCCCACAGCTGTCCCACAGTTTCATAAAGTGTCCTTCCCTGGTACTCCCAAGCCTTTAACTCCTATTACGATAATTTCACACTGCCCATTAGGTCAATCAAGCCCTCAGATCAAGCCAATGGTACAGCTGCTTGCAATAGGAAGATGCATCTTGTTATGCGGCTTACCTAAATCAAACCCAAATTCAGTAGGACTCAGGACCAACGCCATGGGTAGAAAAAAAAAAAAAAAAGCCTAGTAAGATGGGTGCAAAATGTCACTTAGACCAAGCAGACCTTGCTCGAAAATATCCAGCATTTGGTTACAGAGAACACACCCACTGCACTGGGAATCAACCTCATAACCTCACACATGCCAGGCAGGCACTTATGCCACTGAGCTATCTCCCTGGCACTGGACACAATACAAATGAATAGGGTCACAATAGGCTGGCCAGATTGTTCTGCCAACTACAGTACCTGCTTAGGCACAGCACAGTGGCCAGGGTTTGATCCCCCACATGCTATGCCAGTCTTGCCCAAAGGGACTAGGACTGGGCATGGCGATGGGCGCCTGTAATCCCAGCATTTGATAGGCTGAGAACAGGAGAATCACTGAATCATATTTAAAAAAACAAGTAGGCTTACATTAAAGCAAAGCAAAGCAAAGCAAAGCAAAGCAAAGCAAAACAAAACAAAACAGATTTGGTTAATAGGTACTTTCCCAACTGGAGACCTGAAAACTTGGGGCAAAATGGAAAGGTGAACTGTTATCCCAGATAAACTGCATACTGCTTCTGGCATTTACCCTAATGATTAAAAAAAAAAAAAAAAAAAAAAAACCTAGATAATCATCAACACACCAAGTGCAAGGGACCATTTGCCAAATTCAAATTCATGCTAAAAAAAACAAAAAAAAAACCTAGGTAATCATCAACACACTAAGTGCAAAGGACCATTTGCCAAATTCATGCTAAATAACCTGACTTGAGTAAATATCCCTGTCCAAACTGGTAAAGCAAAGGAAGCCAGGCTTGCCTTTTTGAGCTCTGCAAAACTCTGGGGATGTGCTAACGTACCATAGATGTTGACAACACATCACAGTAATCCTGCTGAAAGGAAAACACATGTCAAAATATAATTTAAAGCTGGGCATGGTGGCATATACCTATAATCCCAGCACTTGGGAGGTTGAGGCCAGCCTGAACTGGATTGTCTCAAGAACAAAATATAAAAAACTTTAAAAAAAATGCATTTAACACACTACCCAACAGCATAATCCACCAACCTAGCATTGTTTACCCATGTGATCACTTGCCATCAGCTGTGTACCACTTTGACAATATTAAGTGTGGACTGTGAAGATTCCTACATGGCTACTTGGCTTTTACCCTAACACGTGCCTAGCTTTGCATGTTTGAGTAACTTAAACCAGACTGTCATGTTCCACCAAGCCTAGTCCAGCCCAGTCTGACTCCTACAACTAAGGAATATATTAATCCTCACTGGTCTTATTCACAAGTTATATACTTGCCCTGCCACATGGACCTGTGCCTCCTGTACTGGCCTCCTGGAGCAGTCATCACAACCAACTTGCTAATCTTAAGACAAAACTATTATTCTCCCTCAAAACACTGTTCCCCAGCCCCCTGCTTTTTACTCTGTTCATCTTGGCACTTTTTGAAGTCCTCCCGGATCAGTTTTTAGCCGCATCATGTTCTAAAAATTAACCTTCCATGGGGCTGAGGAGATAGCTCCGAGGCACAAGTGCCTGCTGGGCAAGCGCAAGGTCGTGAGTTCGAACCCTGGTCCCCCCCCCCAAAAAAAATTAAAAAAAAAAAAATTAACCTTCCACGATTAAAACTGATGCCAGACCCAGTGACTGAAGTCATACAGCATTTACTGTTATAACACTGAGCAGAGGAACTCATGGAAAGAAAAAAAAAAAAAAGGCTGCTTTGGCTGCATTATCAATTTTGAAGGCACACACTAATCAGAGGAAACAGAACACTCACTGGTAGATGTACTTCATGCTTTCCTGGAGTACCACAGTGCTTAAAAACAAAAACAAAACAAAACAAAAACGAACAAACAAAAACAACGTATGGATGCAGAAGGCTTTTTGCTCTCTGCTTATGCAATCAGTGGAGCTACTTCACTCAACCCTGTCACTTCCGTAGTAAATACAAATGTGTACCTTAGTATTGTAGGTGGAAATGGTTCTGATCATTCCGTTTAACCTTCACTGCAGAAATCTTATAATTTGCTCTAAAGTGCCTAGTCATACTACTTAAAAGAATAGGCATTATTACTTTATAGGTTTAAAGCCTAAAGTCTTACAAGCTTATAAACTCTTAACTGATGGGTGTTTGTGTCTCTAGGTTATAAAGCAACAAGACAAAAAAGTTAAAAATATGGCTTTAACTTAAGATCCTGTTTCAGTCTCCAGCCAGCTGACTGCTGGTGTGTGCCACAATTACTGAATCTTAACCACGTGTTCTCTAAAAATAGAGTCTGCAGGCCGGGGAGATAGCTCCATGACACAAGAGCCTGCCTGGCAAGTGCAAAGTCGTGAGTTCAAACCCCGGTCCCACAAAAAAAAGTCTGCGCTCTCTGGTAGAAGACTGATGGTGAGGGGCTGGAGAGATAGCTCAATGGAATAAGTGCTTGCCTGGCAAGTGCAAGGCACTGAGTTCAATCTCCAGTCCCCCCCCCCCTCCCCAAAAGACTAAAGGTGAAACACTGAAATACCTCAAAATATACAGGTCAAAAAAGAAAGAGGCTGTAATTCCAGCACTTGGGAGGCTGAGGCAAGAGGATCAGTGATTTCGAGACCAGCCTGGGCTACAAAAGTAAGTTCAAGGCCAGCCTGAACTGCATAGTGAGACCTTGTCTCAAAAAGGCAAAAGAGGACGTAGGTTGTTAAACAATGTTGGACCAGCCAGTCAGAAGGCTTCTGTTTTACCCAGTGAGACCTACACTAGGCATCTACTGTTCTCATGTGAAATAGCTAGGTGTGGGAGCAGGATTTAATCTACTAAAACCAAAGCTATACAATGTGACTTTGTACACTATCACCATAAAACTGAAGCTTTCTTCCATATTACTGTACAGTTAAGAATAGAGCTAGAAAATTCCAGGGAACACAGTAACTTAAGTTTCAAGCTGCGGGATCAGAATTTTATGGAAAGTAGACGGTTAACAATCCCAGGCAGACATTTCTAAGAACATTCCACTCAGTTTTACAAATAAAGGCCTGAAAATATTGCCTAATCACTTTAAAGGCACACTGATGTAACTAAGAGCAAGTAGCTCAGTGCTAAGAGCACGTGCAAGGAGGACCTTGGGCTTAAAACCTAGCACCCATCCCCAAAGCAGACAGAATTTCAAACCAGTTACTTGCCTAACATTCTTTTTTTTGTCTTTTTGAGACAGGGTCTCCCTGTACAGTTCAGGCTGGCCTTGAGCTCAGTTTTGTAGCCCAGGCTGCTCTTGAACTCTCACCGATCCTCCTGCCTCAGCCTCCCGAGTGCTGGGATTTGCCTAACATTCTTGAGTTGATCCTCAGACACATGTGGTACGTAGCTAGAGTTAATGTAACTATCCCTATGAACTTCCAATGAATCTAAGTTTATCTTTCTTGCACACAATTCAACCCAAGAAATACACTCCATCAGGGACTAAGCTATAGAGACTAGGTAGTAAAAGTGAGGAGAAAAGCAGTACTTTTTCTGTGAACTGAATTGTACCAGCAATTTTTCTTGTTTTCATTTATTTAACACAGTTCTCAAAACATTTGAGTGAAATTTGGCCTCCTTTGGTAAACAAAGGACCTGAAAATAATATTTAAAAAATGAACAGGCAGTCTTCGGTTCATCCATAACAAAGATGTAGTGTTCCCTTCTCTTATCCTGTACTTTGAAGCACCCAGTTTTTTTCAATGGTCTAAAAGCTAGAACAAGAGTACATTTGTGGTGGAATGTAATGTCATTTGCTGATAACTAGTTGAAATACCATTATTCCCTTTTAACAGCTTTAAAAAACAGCCTTAAGGCATATACAATGTGTAACTCTTCTTATTCCCTGTTAAACAATACAGATTACATAAAAGCTGACAAATCCACATTTATATAAGCATTAAGCATTTGCTGTATTGAGAAACTTAGTTCTAATACTAGTAGTACAGTTACAGAGCATATTTTTAACACTTAGTTGTAGGTATATTTAATATGTTTCATGGACTGGAGAAAAACGTGTATTTTTACCTTTGAATTTACTGATAACAAATCTGTATAGTTCTGCTAAGCATCAATGTTAGAAAGAAAAATAAAAATCAAACTTTATTGTTGCTTTTTGCCATTTGGTAGCATTTTACACACAGGCTTCAATCTTCAGATTACCCTGGATTCAGTAGAAAAACCTTTTAAATGAAGTTTTTGTACAATAGAAACTTCTCAGCAGTCAAAATTTAAGACTGTAAAAAAATACATGCAAAACATACTTCTCTGAAAACACTTAACTTTGAACAAAGCACCGAACTACACAAATGCAGAATGAAAACAGCATTTCAACTCCACCAAAAGTAGTCATCATAAAAGGTGTAAAAGTCACCTAACTTCACTAGGCACTGTTCACTTTTTAAACAGACAATAAAAATATTGTCCACAAACAACATCCCAGCTCTATGGCAGGTTTCAGAAAGTCTTCATCTTCATGCTTTAATAGCGACCTGGCAGGAAGAACATAAGCATGTTTCAATGCTTAAAAAAATAAAGTGATTATCAACTACGCTATCCTACCATTAGGAAAATTACAAAGGGCTGAAGTCTGTTCCAGCGAGAGAGGACACTTTCACTTAAATGTTAACACTAAGAATGGCGCTAACTGATGGAGAAAGCTCAATCTGAGAGGTAATGTTCTAGCCACCTGAATATGAAGTTCAAAATTCGCCAGTCACCTAAAAACAGGTTCAAAATCCTGTTTTTGTAACATTTATGGACTTACAGTAGGCAAAAAATTAGACTAAGACAGAACTACCTGAATTAACTTATTTGCAAAAGGAACACACTAATAGTCCTAGTACACACCTAAAATCATACCAAAATTAAAAACTTACGAGGTGAGTAGGATCGAGATCTGGAGCGTGATCTATATCCTCCACGACTATAATAAGGAGAAGGTGACCGCCTTCTGTAAAAAAGAAAAAAGAAAAAGAAGAAAAAAAGAATTGTCTATTATAGACCAGTGGTTCTCAACCTTTCTAATGCCGTGACCCCACAATACAGTTCCTTATGTTGCAGTGACCCCAAGTCAAAAAATAATTTTGGTGGCTACTTCAAAACTTTAATTCCAAATAACATTTTCTTCTTTTCTTTTTTCATTCTTGTTTCAGAACCTTTGTTTATTCACTCATTTTTATGGCCTGCTCAGCCCGCCCTGAGGGCAGGGCTGGCGCAGCATGTGGTGCTGGGGATCGAACCATGGTCCCTGAAGCCACCCAAGCAGGCGCTTTAGACCACTGAGCCATCCCGCCGGGCCCCTCAAATAACATTTTCTGATGGCTTTAGGCGACCCGTGTTTTCGTTGTTCAACCCCTGCTGGGGTCATGACCCACAGGTTGAGAACTGCTGATCTATAATGAATGTGATCACTGTTGTATATCTCAAAAGGACCAATGAAACCCAATTGAAGAAAAAAAAGATAGCTTCAAAGAGCACAACGAAATGGCATAAAGAATATAAACTAGCCCTTCATTAGTTCCCCAAACTACAAGGGCCTAATTAAGCTTTTAAAATTTACTATAAGGCACAGGAGATGGAACAGCTGAGAACAGAACACATTATAAAGCTCAAGTACCCCTTTATCTTTGAGCTTAAATTTCTCTCACCTACCTTAATTGAAATTTGTAAAACTGTACCACAAATAACCCACTATAAATCAAATTAATTTCCATAAATGTTGCAAACCCATTCAGTGTTACTGATTTCAGTCAAGAACATTTTTGCATTTCAAGAAATCCTAAGCAGGGGCCTGGTGGGATGCCTCAGTGGTCTAAAGCGCCTGCTTGGGAAAGCTTGGGTGGCTTCAGGGACCACGGTTTGATCCCTGGCACCACATGCTGCGCCAGCCCTGCCCTGGGTGGGTGGGTGGCTGGGCTGAGCTGACCGTAAAAAAAAAAAAAAAAAAAACCCCAAGCAAAGCTGGTTGTGGCGCATACCTGTAATCCCAGCACTAGAGAGGCTGAGGAAGGAGGATTGATTTGAGTTCAAGTCTGAACTGCATAGTGAGACCCTATCTCAAAACCCCAAGCAGGGGCCCGGCAGGATGGCTCAGTGGTCTAAAGCGCCTGCTTAGGAAGGCTTAGGTGGCTGCAGGGACTGCGGTTCCATCCCTGGCACCACATGCTATGTCAGCCCTGCCCTCAGCTCAGGCTGAGCCAGCCATAAAAATAAACAAAAGTTCTGAAACAAGAATAAATAAATAAATAAGCAATACCAAGCAATTTTAAACTACCAAAATATCAATAGGGCAACATCTTTGTGACAGTTTTAGTTATCTGTACAGATTTAAAATTGTCTCCTGGCATACCTGTAAATCTGATCTCTGTCTTGAGCAGCTCTCCATCCACCTCCACCACCACCACCTCCTCTGCAAAGACAGAAAAGCAAATTTTAGCAGCTTTGTTTTTTCAACTCCCACAAAGCACAGGGAAGACCCAATTTCTTATAAGGAAAGTGACACGCCATTTCCACAACCCATTAGAAAATGGCCTAGAGCTCTCCCTGGTGGCTAAACTGAGCAACGCCAGCACACAGAACACATGGCTAAAATAAATGCTTCAGCATAGCGAGACTAAAGACCTTTTAACTTACAGGTCTCCAGACTCAGTGCTATGTTATACAATAAATCAAAGTAACACAAGGAGCAAATATTACATTTCTTAAATGTTTAGTGTCTCCACAAAACCTTGCTGAATTTAAAAAATAAATGCTAGGGATGGCCAGATAGCTCAGCTGACTACAGCATCTGCTTAGGCAGGGCCCAGCAGCAGGGGTTTGATCCCTGAAGTGCCAAGCGCCAGCTCCACATCCACAGCATACTGAGAGACTGGGTGAGGTGGCTCCATCTGTAATCCCTATGCTTGGGAGGTTGAAAACAGGAGAATCACTACAAGTTCGATATACATAATGTGACCCTGTATTAAATACAGGGAAGGAAAAAAAAAAAAGACCCCCCCCACAAAGTCTACCACTGTTACACTCAGTGTTGAAAAAGAAATTGTTACCTTAGTTTATCATGTTAATGTTTCAGTTTCAGAAACTGAACAGAAATCACTACAAGTTTAACATAACCTTAACATCTGGTTTCAACATTAGGTCCTATTTCCTATTATAAAAAAAACTCAAGTGCAGGGGCTGGAATGTGGCTCAACCACAGCATTTGCTTAGTGTGTGCCAAGGCCATGGATTTAATCTCTAGCACACCACACAAGGTAGAACTTTGAGGGGTCCCTCAGATGTATTCAGAAGGTATTCTATCAATATATATATATATATATATACACACACACACACATACATACATACATATATACACACACATCCCATGCCAAAATTTATTTTGAAGGCCAATGGTTGAGTATAGTGCGTTTAAATTATACAGTGTAACAGTGCTGACCTTTCTACATGGTTACCTCACCTGTATGATCTGCTATAGTAGTCCCGATCATCATAGCCACGGTCATATCCTCTGTCATAGTAATCCCGACGGCGAGAACTGCCACTATAAATAATAATATCGTCTTTTAAAATTCAACTGGTATTTACCTTTTGCCATTGCATTTGGATCTCAGCAAGACTATCTATTGCACTGCTCACAGTCAAGTTCTAGGACAGGGCTCAGGCAAATGATGTTTTGTGTTCGCACATGTTAACTGAAAACCACTATTTCTACTGTAATTCTCCCTTGCTATACCACGGATAAATATTGAATATTTTAGCTAAGGAGGTGCACAGATCCTGACTTTATTAAAAGTCAAGTCTATATAATCCATTACTTGTGAGGTTGAGGCTGCAGGATGGTTAAGTTTATGACCAGCCTGGGAAACTCAGTTAAGATCTTGCCTCAAAAATCAGAATAAAAGTCAAATATTTCACTGATTCCCCTATTTCCAAAAGGAAAGGAAAAATAAAAAACCTCACTGAGAATACAGCTTCAGTTAATAAGGGTTAAGGTTCTCTTGTATGAGATGTGACAATTACTGCATATGTATGGTAACTTCTACCCTAGAGTAATGTTCCTAAGTGAGATTCCCAAGCCTGACAAAGTGAGTCTACACAGTATCAGGTTTTCTCTCCTCTCTGGATATCCTGGACTCTAAGCACAACACTATTATACAGTAAGCACATAGCAGCACAACTGTGACAGTGTCTAGTGGACACATGAGCTACTTCTGACATTTCTAACTCAATGGAGTGTAAGGTGGGGACTTGCTCTCTACTCCATGTGTTAATATTTATGTGCACACTTGATAGTTGTAATAAGGTTCTCTTTCCCACTCCAGTACATTAACTCAAATGTTTTATACTGTTAAAACACCATTTTATTTGCATACTTTCTATTGAAAAGGTTTACCAAGTTTAACAGAATGTTACTTGACTTCTTAGGAGTATAATAAATTCGACTGTACACTGCACTTTCAGTACTGGCAAACTTACTAGGTAGGTCTTCCCATGTAAATTCCTGGTGTTGGGGTATGTGGTCTTTTTGTTATAGAGAAATCCACTCTGATTCTACGACCATCAAGTTCCATTCCATTGGCACGTTCTTTAGCCTTCAAAAAAGAAAATGGTTACATAGAGCCCATTCTTTAACAAATTATGTCTCATCAATTATTCTGTTCCAGTGAAATGGATACCAGTTAAATTATTTTAATGTTGTTCAAGTATTTATGAAAGCTAGTAAAAACTTTATATCCAAAATGCCGACTCATGAAATACTTAAATCGGACAGTATTAGATTTTTTTCTTTTTTTTTGTGTGTGGAACTGGGGGTTAAACTCAGCATGCGGTCCCTGTGATTGCCCAAGCAGGTGCTTTAGACTAAGCTATCTCACGGGCCCCAGTATTTCTGACCAAAAGCAATCCCTAGCAAATTAATCCGTGGGCCAAATCTGTTCAGGAGACCTATTTTTTCAATGATCACAAATTAAGAATACAAGCTAACTCTAACATCAAGTGAGAATTCCACAAATAGTACTGATTGAGCCCAACTGTTTCCCTTTATATGGCTATTTTGAAGAGAATGGCAGAATAGCCTGTGGAGTACTGCTCTAGAAACTACTGCTCTAGAAACCTCAAGTTGGGATGAAAACATTGGGAAGCTTTAATCACACATAGTACTTTTATCCAAATACACATAACTCAAAACAAGCATTTACACACACACACACACACACACACACACACACACACACACACACCCCATCATCATCATCATTCTAAACCCTTGGAAGTTTAATTTTAGTTGAAGAAATTGAGAGAAGGGATCTATTAACTTTCAGAGAATTTATGTTTCTAATTCCAAATTGTTTTATCTTTAAAAATGTTAAAGTTAGGGACTGTTTCAGTTTCTGGCAGTAACAGGTTCAGACATTTTTGCTCTTTTCAGAGAGCTGTGTCTTGTAGCACGTGTGAATTAGGCAATCTAGAAACCTACACTGTCACCTTGAGCAAATCCTATTTCTAATTGAAGGATACATGAAAAGGACCCTTTCAAACCTCACAATTCCATATTATCCATTATAGTCAGTTTTATCTAACATTTTTGCTCCTTGACTCCCTTTAATACTTTCTCTAAACCTCAGCTACCATTTCCATTTAAAGCCTGAAAAACAAGTGCTAGGAACATAGTTTTCAAAACAGAACACGGATTCACATAATACATTCTCACTCTTGATGCCTCAAACCCAATCAAAATCCTAACAGTTAATTTACTCACTGGCCAATATATACTTTTTAAGATCTAGTTCTTTTGCTTGTCCTCAGTCAACATTATCATTTTTGGTTATTTTTCCAGTCTAGAAAAATAATTTCAAGTCAGCACTGCTTAGGTATCCTGTATCAAATCATTCTCATGCTTTATTCATGTCAAAACAACAGTACATTGGTTCAGAAAAAGGAAGTTGCATGTTTTAATGTATTTAAAAATATGAAGAACTGAACTGGTGTATAATGGACTACTGACCATCAGCCATTGGAAAAGTGTCAAGTCACATTTCTCATTCTGCGTGGATTAAAATTTGTCCATTAAAAAATGCCCCCCTACCCCCACCCCCACAGGGAGCTAGCTCAGTGGCACAAGTGCCTGCCTAGCCAAGTGCAAGGTCATGAGTTTGAACCCTGGTCCCATGCAGAAAGGCATGCAGCCCCCCCCCCCCACTGGCCAAATAGCTCAGCAGGTGAAAGCATCTTTTAGCAGGTATAAAAGCCAGGGGTTCAATCCCTGTGGGGCATGCTGAAAAGGCTCTTAATCCCAGCTCTTGGGAGGCTATAAACAGGAGGACTACTACAGTCCAGTCCAGTAGTGAGAACACCCTGAACACCCTGTAGACCCTTCCCTAAAGAACAAATAAAACGGGGCAAAGCCCCTCCAAACAAAAAGCTAATTGTGTTATCACTGCCCATTAACCTCTAGGTTTTTACTCAATAGTTATACATCCTATTTATACTATAAAAACCGTAATTATCTTATCTAAGCATTAGGTCATTATCACTTAGACCTAATTTCTTACAGCTGCACAAATTTTTACTTACTTCCTTGGCATCATCTACATTTTCAAAATACACAAAGGCAAATCCTCTCGAACGCCTAGACTGCTGGTCATACACAATAGACACATCAGCAATTGGGCCATATTTTGAGAATACTTCTCTTAAATCTCTTTCTGTGGTGTACAAGCTCAACCCAAACACTCCAAGACAACAGTTTGGGTCAGGATTCGCCTAGAAATAGAGAACATTGTAAACCTTCAATCACAATAAAGATACATGCTTACAGACCACACAATTAGTAAACATTAAGTACTACAAACTTTCTGAAAGTAAAGAAAAAAAGATCACAAGCTAAATCCAACCTTACAACTAAGAAGTGAAAAACTTGAGGTGCACTCGTATAATACAATTCTATAATAGTTCCTCTGCACTCATGGAGGTTGGTTCTAGAATCCTCTGTAGACACTAAAACTTGTTGCTTATGTCTTTCATATATAACATTATACATTTTCTTGTATACCTCACTACTATAGGGCAAAATGGCAGTGTGTAATATATACACAACCATAATGTTCAATTCTTAGCACCTTAGCAATAAAAGGAAACATTCACTACAACACCCACTCCAATGTAAATGTTACATAAATAATGAAAAAGATACAATTTAAATACAATGAATAGGTCAGCCAAATAAACAGCTCAGCAGATTAGAGCTCCTGCTTAGGCAGAGTACAGTGCTGGGGTTTTCACCCCCAGCAGGCTGCTGTGCTGGCCCCTGCCCATGGGGCATGCTGATGATTGAGACTGGGTGTGGTGGCACACACCTGAAATCCCAGTGCTCAGAGGCTGAAAACAGAAGAATCACACTCTAAATCCAATCTCAGTGAGACCCTGTACTAAAAAGGATGGGGAATTTCTCTAGCTGAGGATATAAGAGAAATGTCACTACAGGATTAAAGTAAGTTTTATATATGGATTCCATACCCCAAGGATTCAACTAACCTCAGGAAAGTATTTGGGAGGAGGAAATCCCATCTGCACAGAACAGAGAGAGTTCCTATCACATTTCCTGAACAATACAATATGCACAGTTTATGTAGCATTTTCATTGCATTACGTATTTTAATTATACTGATAAAATTTAAATCACAAATTAAGTGTAGTAAAACAGAAATCTCGTGAATGTGATCCATAGCTACTGAGTGATCAATGGATAAAAGTAGCACACATGGTAAAGACCAGGTATCTTGCCCAGGATGGCCTGTAATTTCATCACACTACTAGGGACTGAGTATAACAAAGTACAGTTAATAAATTTGTATTCTGGAACTTTCTACTTAATGATTTTAGACCCCCCCCCCAAGTAGCTGAAATTGCTATTAAAACAGAGCCACTGCAGACAGCCAAATGTTGATACATGCACATAAGTAACCAAGCAGGATATGTACCAAAGCTTTTAACAAGGATTAAATAGAGCCTGCACAGATACAAAAACCCGTACCACCAATATTGCAGTTTCATTAACAATTTACTAGGCAAAGTCCCACAGTACTTTATAATGAAATCCTAACCTAAGTACTACACACCTTAAAGGGAACTTGCAGCTAAATATACTAACATACTAGTATTTTCACAATAGTCCAGCTTGGCAAGACTACCTCAAAACAAAAAAAGGAGCAATGCAGGTTATTATAAATGACCTAGGTTCAATTCCCAAAAATGGGCTTAAAATAAACTTAGGGTCAGCCTGAAAAATCGTTAATTACAAGACATTCTACTGATTTTGTAGTCTTTTCTTTCATCTTACCCGATTCCCAACATGACGCCTTCGAGTAGACATGGGAGAATGGCTGTGGCTGTGGCGTCTGCGATAATCTCGACTGTAAGACCTGCTACGGGAACGTCTATGAGAACGAGAACGAGACCTTGATCTTGTATAATGCCTTCGAGAACTCCTCCTGGATCTAGACCTATAAGACAAAAGTTTCAAGGTTAAGGCCTACTAAAATAGACATACATGGACTCCAATTCTTACTACTCTACTCTCATTTAATTGCAAAATAGGGACATAAACTAGGTATGGTTAGCAATGGTTTGCAATTAAATGGAGTCACTGTCTTTTATCCTCTAATGACTTCAATTGCATTAAAGACATCTTACATAAGCTTTTTAAAAAACAAATCTACAACAATTATTCCTTTAGCTTTGTTTATACACATCTTTTCTAAATATCGCCCTCCATTTCTCCCATTATGTCCACCATTCATTTAACACAACTAATTGCCCCAGTTTTTAATTTTATTTTTTAACTCAAAGCATGATTCCTGGCTAACATGACTACGTAAAGCTGACCCTGATAAAAGAGTCGTTATTGTAACTACACCAGACAACAGGCATAAACTGGGGAATGTCTATTAAGGTCAAGACATTTAGCCTTTCAACCTTTTTTTAAAAAAGTACACTGTGGCATTAATACATTGTATAACACGACAGACTACACCTACTTATCAAGAATTGTAGTTAATGGTCAATGTTCTATACCATGTATTTCACACTGCTAAACAATTTACTATTTTCAGTGAATCCTTACTATTCTAGAGAAATTGTACTGTACTAACTCATTTTTTCTAAGAAGCTAAAGTTGTGGAGAAGCTTAATTGCCAAGACAGAAAAATAAAGATCTGAACTCCAACTCAAAAAAGCCAAGGATCTTGCATCATTTCTCCCACAACTGAAACGCAAGTTCATTTCTAGTACCAATACTAAATAAGCCAACAAATGATTCAATTATCCCTACTTTCTAGTGTTTTCAAAGCACTGGCCAATTTCAGAGTCAAGAGCAAGCAATAGAAGAAAATCTCAAGACAGTCTTTCTTACCTAGATTCAGATCTGGACCTGGACTTTGATCTGGAACGCCTGGAATCTTCCTTGGAGCGAGACCTTGCAGGGGTATGCCTTGCAGATTTCCCCGATCCGTGAGCACTTCCACTTCTGGAAGCAGAACGGGATTCCTACACGTAGATGTCAAAAGTTTAATTTGTATACTTTCTGGGCAACTTCAAAAACAAATAAGCTGCTGTGAAGTAAATGGTGAAGGGAGAGCAATCTTCTTCCAAAGATAAGAAAATACAGGTAAGGGCAGGAACTGAATATACCTAGAGTAGTAGTTTCACTGCTCCAAAAGGCATATAAGTCACTTAGCTTGTTCTTTCTTCCTCCTTTCTGGAGCAGGCCTAAGAATTATCTGACCCCATTCCCTTAAGAAAGGGCTGTCAAGTAAAGTGCTTAAGGGAATTGTTCAAGGACTACGAAACCTCTACTACCAAGCTGCAATTGATAAAAGCCTACAAAAACCTGTAAACTTTTCACACTATTTATTCAGAAGAGATAAGCACAGTGATATCAGTTTCGTGTCCTAAAAGTAGAAATGATCAGCTAGACACCATATCCTTCAAAATTCTTGCCATCTAATGGGAGAGCTAGCTTTAAGAAGGGAACTGTTCAAGGACTATGAAACCTCTACTACCAAGCTGCAATTGATAAAAGCCTACAAAAACCTGTAAACTTTTCACACTATTTATTCAGAAGAGATAAGCACAGTGATATCAGTTTCATGTCCTAAAAGTAGAAATGATCAGCTAGACACCATATCCTTCAAAATTCTTGCCATCTAATGGGAGAGCTAGCTTTAAGAAACGAACAAATTAGATAGCTGGAGCTATAGCAAAAAGGCAGTCAACTGCGTAGAGGTTAAGAGGTTGCCAAAGAGCCACACCTTCCTCAATTACCTGAAAATGACCCAGGGTGATCTTTAAGGAATGGAGAAGACCAAACCAGGAACGCTACATAAAGGATATCAGGTGCTCCCTATCTAGGGTCCAGGAAGGGGACGTCAGGAACCATGTGCAAAGACTGAAGATTACATAAATTCTGTGGACTCAAAGCTTTCCCAAACTGCAACCGACAGGCAACAAGGAAAAAAATCTGGGAGACTACCAGCAAAGGATCACAAATACAATGCAATAAAATAAGGGAAAAAGTTCCACAAAGGTACTAAAAGGTGGATGAATCAGGACAGTACTCACTCCAGTCTGACAGCTAAGCAAGTTTTCACCAAGACTAAAATAGGTGATAAGACATTATATTGTTATAAAAGTTATCATTACAAAGCTCCTCTAATAATTCTTCAGAATACTCTCACAAGTCACAGCCAAGTTCAGGTTTTTAGCTCCAAACAACTGCAGAAAACTTCAAAATACTTTCAAGTCATTATAAAACACATGCGAAGTGACAAGAAAAATGACCTCCTCTCCCAACTTGCCTCACCTCATGGAGTTAACTTAAAATGAAAAAGGTACCTCTTTCCACTATTTTAACAATAAAGACCTTTAATGCCAAGACAGGATTAAAAGATGTATTATTTCACTCATGGCTCTGATTAACAAGCCTTTAATTTCTTTATTAAATGTTCTGAACACAAGACATTTAGCTTTAAAAAGAATGCACTGCTCTCTTTGAACAAAGGTTCCATATGTTGAAACGGCAAAAGCTAATCAAGAAAAGACAAAAACGAGGAACTCAAAGCCAGCTTACTGTATTACAATGCTGGAAAGCTTATTTCACAGAACAATTATAAGCGGGGATGGAAAACAAGAATTTTCTTGGGAAGAACAGACTAACAGTTTCTCACAGGAGAAAAAGAATTTGACCATAAAGGATGAGCAGACGCAAAGACTCCTTTCTAAGATTTTAACAGAAAACTGTGCTGCAAGCCGAGATACTTCACTCATCTGTTCATTGGGAGGAAAGATACAGTGTACCTGCCCCAGAACGAAGAAACTGTAGCAAGATTTTAACATTTATAAAATCTGAAGTGCTCACTTAGTCTCCTACTCAGATATACTTTCTGAGCAATCATTTCTTAGACCAAGAATAAGAGAAACCCTGGAATATAAAATTTCCTTGCCTGTACTCCTGAACATTTCTAACCTTCATCCCTGTTATCAGGCTTACTTTCCTAAAAATAAGCCAGACACTGTTGCAGTTATGGTGGCCTTTTAGCTGGTTGGAAAAATATGCAAAGAACTTAAGTTGGTTTAAAACAAGACCTAAAATGATTAGCCAAATCCAAAGTATAACATGGGTCAACTAAAACTAGTCGGGAAGAGAAAAAAGTTGGAAAAGCCTAAATACTTCAAATTCCACTCTCAAGGATAACAAGTTATAGGTGCCATAACAGAATCCTACAAAAACAAAACCACACCTGCTCTGGACACTGATGGCTCAAAAGAACCTAAGTTAGTATAATAAATAAAAATCCAAAAATTAGCTGAAAAAGTACTCAGAGAAATCAACTCTTACCGGATCTTAGCCACACAATACCCAAACTACAAGAAATACATCAGGTTAAAAAAAAAAAAAAAAAAAAAAGAGGGGGGGCACACAAAAACAACCCAAATTTCCTTCCAACAAGGTATCTTAACATTTTCCAATTTTTAGTACAGCAATAATCTTAGAAACACTCGAATGATAAAAATAACCATCCAATTCATTTACTTTTAAAAACTAGATACAGTATGTAAATTTAAAAGAGCAACAGACTAGATTTAGATATGGTATGCACTAAACCTCTACAAGTCTTTTGACTCTCTACAACTTAAGAGCCCTAAATAGAACTCTACTTTAGTAATTCTACAGTTGGGTGCGCACCATTTTTTTTTAAAGCAAAATATATGTGTATGCTGCTAGTTAAGATTCATTGACTCAGTTTCAGAGCTCATGTGGTTACTATCAGATTTTTCTTTCATCTTGGCAAAAGCACCTTCCTGGCTCTGCTGCCCCCAGCATTTATCAAGACCTCCTGATTAATTCAGTCTTCTCTCCCTCATCAGCCTCAGGATCACCCCCCTACTTCCCAGACTTTCTTTTTTCTTTTTTTGTCTTTTTGAGACAGGGTCTCACTATGCAGTTCAGGCTGGCCTTGAGCTCACTTTTGTAGCCCAGGCTGGTCTCGAACTCACACCAATCCTCCTGCCTCAGCCTCCCGAGTGCTGGGATTACAGGCGTGCGCCACCATGCCCGGCTTCTCAGACTTTAAGACTCAAACATGATGTGGCCAAGGAAGAAAACAAAACTACAAAGGATGGCCAAATTAACACCAACATCTTCAACAGCTTACTTAGGCCATACAATCAGATCCCAGTTACTTTCTTTACCTTCGGGGACTAACATTATTTTCCCTTTGGATCCCAAGAATCCATGGGCTTGAGTAGCTTTTTTTTTTTTTTTTTTTTTTTAACCCCAGATACATGCTTGCTTTTTAAGTAACTTAATGCAAAACTAAAATTATTCATGTTGTTAGTGGTTTTATGGGAGTGTCTTACAAAGCAACTGGGTCAAAGCAAATTTAAAAACTACCTTACAAATAGTTTAAGTTTGTTCTCTTTGCAAGGCAAAAAAGTGTAAGTTTCACACTGTGGCCATAAAACGTACAGTTCTTTCAAAAAGGCCAGGCCAGTGCAGTAAGTTTAAAGGCATCTTCACTTTAGGAAAAGAAGTGTGTAACATAATATCCATGGCATTCTCAAATGGAGTAGAACGCCATTTTTCTGGTGCCTGATAATGGCTATTACTTTGCTATGTGGTGTGTCCCATCTCAATTGTGGGTACATCAGGCAGTTACTATTGTACTTAGCTAAAGTGAAACAGGAAAAACCAACTTTGGGGACTAATTTTCTCAGCAACCAGGACTAATAAACCAGGATAAAGCTGTTTATGTACCTTTTAACATCATTAAAGATTGTTAAACACTAAATACAGTTGAGAAAGGGAATAAAGCATCTGCTTTTATTACACCTTAAAGTAGCTATCCTACTCAGAGGAAGTATTTCAGCACAAAGTCTGTTCAGCTGGGAACATTAAACAGAATTTGTTTGGCACATAAGCAACTAAGCATCAGAGCCTACAGCTAACTGTCCACAACTTTCTACTACTCTACCATCTAGGAAATAAAACAATGCTTTTAATGTCAAAAAAAAAAAAAAAAAAAACCCACAAAGAAAACACTCTTAACGCTATGCTTTGCTTGGGATTTGGGGGCTTGGGCCCATAACCATCTGGTGACATTCTCCGCAGAAATTAGAACAGAAAATATTCTATCTACATATTCTTCAGTGAAGAAAAAGGTCAATGCAGAGACCATCAGTTCCAGTTTTGGAGGTACTCATGACCCAGTATTACCAAAGCCAAATGAATGGATGGCTTAGGGGACAATAGGAGGCCAAATGATACCCATGGTGGAGAGCTCACCATGCCTGTTATTTGACTACAAAGAGTTATTTTTAAAGCTTTGCATTTCAATCATTGGACTAAGCAGTTAAAATTAGAATTACCTAATTTAAGCGTTTCCCTTGGAAGGAAGGTACTTCTTTACCCTGTATATATTTTCTTCTATTAAACAAATAATGCATGCATTTTTAGCAAAATATACAGGGACACATAAACAGACTAGTAATTACTTAGCGTAGTGCTTTCTGATTCCAGATTACTTCTTATCTTAACTTCCATTTTTATTTCTTTTCTTCATTCTTCCGTTTCAAATTCTGACTTCTTTCATCTTCCCCACTTCACACAAATTGCTCAATATTCTATAAGTGGGACTTCTGGTCTGATAATTAGCATGCATTCTTTCATTTATTTTTTCAAATTTCAGCTTCACTTATTCCTGAGCTTCAAATACTCATTTATAAAACTTGTCATATGACGACTTCCGCATTTTCCTTCTTCAACATTAACCTTAATAGAAAAAGAACAGGATGAAGAATATTTTAAAACTCCAGGATAAAATCCAGTGCTGAAACTAGAAAAAAATAGCCCTTTTGTCGTTTTGGATTAAAAAAATAAAAATTAAAAAAAAAAAAAAAAAAAACCTAGAATGAGCAGCTGAAAAAACCCCGAAACTACAGTTTTCTGTTGGCTCTAGTATAATTTCATTATCTACTCTAACTTATCATGCTTAAATTGAAAATGAAGTGCCCACTGAACATTTACTGTTCATTTAACATTTTAAGAACTATTTACATTTTACACTTAAAGTGTCAAAGCACATGTCTAGTCAAAAAGTGACATTAATACAAAAGTGCAAGAAAGAAAAGCATGGACAAATTCAAATTCATTTGTACAATGATGACAAAAGACTTAGGGTCAAAGAGGTCTACAATATTGTGACTTCCCAAGGTAGGACAATAGAAAGTTAGACGTTTTTATACTGTATATTTAAAAGAGCACTGTTAGACAATGTCGGAGAATCCAACAGTTTGGAACTGTACAGTCCAACCCAGCCCTGCTCTAAGTAAATTATGTAGTATGAATGTCTAGTTACTCAATTCAGAACTAAACAAGTCAATTATTATATGGCGGAGGCTACAAAGCAGAACAAATCCAACAGTGGTATTTTCAAAGAATTTTGTTGTGAAGTTTCTCCCTCAATTAACAAAGTATCAGTCTTCTGGATATTCAAGAGAACTTTTACACTTTACAAGGTGGCAATGTTAAAAGAAAATTATGGCTCACCTCACAAAGAACTTAGATCAACGTATTTTAATTTGCTGAACATACACATACTAATACTGTCTGAATAAAATATTCTAATTTTCCTTTTATCCTGCATCTCCCCATAAGATCTTTCATGTTACCAATCATTTTCTTTCTGGAAAAAAAGTAGCTTCAAGCTTAAAAAAAAAAAAAGAATAATCTTTATACCTAAGAATAAAGATACTATTCTATGGCTACCCTGGCTAAGTGTTGTGTTGCCTTTCAACAAAGTAGAAGTATAATTTCCAGGCTAGTTGTAAAGTCAATTATTGTTTATTTAATCTGGGAAGAAATTTTAAATTCCTCTTAAGAGAATCACAGTAACTAGTTTTAATATCCATCACTAAAATGTACTGTTTGCTGGCAGCACAAATGTAATCGTGGAATCAGAATGCCCAAGCAGGTTTCCTCAGGCCTCCTAAAAGTTATGTATTTAAATACAAGGGCTCAGATGCAGAAGATACTGGAATAGAGGCCAAAGCTCTAGATAGCACTGTTCCAACACAAGATACCTTCCTACTATTTCATTATTCCTTTCCAAATTCTTCCTTCTGCTATATATCAAACACAAATTACCTGGCTTATTTTCACTTAGCTGCTAAAAGTCAAATGGCCACTTTATAAAAATAAATGACCAATGATTACATTTAATGTTAGGTACTTTAGTTAAAAGCCCCTACTTAGAAATAATCTTGTTCCACCATCAACACAATTTTTGTTAAAATGTTTCTAGGGACTACACCACTAGAATCCGCTTACCATTAAACCTTTACAAATTGTTTTCACAGTTGAAATGTTTTTTGATCAGTGGGAAAGGCAGACAAAAATCTTGCTACAGAAAGACCAATGTTCCTATCGGTAAAGACTACTACCTTCAAATCTAGAAGAAGGATGGACAGGAAAAAAGAATATCCTTAGAGACTGAACAGCCTCTGCAAAAACAAAAACAAAAACCCCTCAACATTCGAGATGCCTCAATTAGTTGTAAGCTGTATTTATTTTAAGGAAACATCCTAGGAAACAGGAGATTCTTAAGTTTACATACACAAAAGTCAGTACTTTTCAATAAAAAAAAATTTTTATTTTTTGAGGACTGTATTCCTACATAAAAAATTTTAATTCAATATGGGCCTCATCCAAGTTGCCGCAATCTGAAAATCTCCAAAACTTTCAATTCAAGGCCAAGATTTCAGAAACTCAAAGACACTGATTTGCCATCATGAACTTCTTTGGTTGGCAGCTTAATGACAATATAAACTGATAATACCTAACTCTATTTGGCCCTCCCTTCAAAATACTAGGTAGACAAAAACACTGGGAAGTCCCTAATCATCACCACACCACCTAAGTTTTTATGTAAGTGCAGATAATAAAGATCAAGGGACATACAAGTGTTGCTCTGTCCTTGTCTTGGGCAAAATAGTAAATTAGCTGTCAAAATGTGTGCACAGTAAGTATTAACACTTATCACTTGGACTTTAGTGTTTTACCAGTAGAGGGTACAAGGCAAGTTTTCATTCATATTCTCTTATCTTCTGAAATCCTCTTCCAACATAACAAAACCAGCAATACTTACCTTGTACTTGTTTGTAAAGCCACCTTCAATCTCCAGACAATATCCACAATATTAAAGAAAACTTACTTAAGTCAAAGGGAAAACATTTCACCTTGGTTTCAACATTTATACCTGGCCAGTCAGTGATTAAAACAAACAGAAAAACAGCCAAACTATTTCTACAAATGTCTAATTCTTAAGAGGAAATTGGCAGGATGCTACAATTCTTTAGAAAGAAATGCTTTTGTTTTGAGAGTGTACAGAAAGAGAAAATCCAAGATTAAGAGAATCTCAGAAATTTAAAGGCCACTTTAATAGGGTTCTATCCAGAATCTATTACTCTTTTTTAAAAATAAAAGTGCCAGCCACGTGTGGAGTACACCTGCAGACCCCACACTCAAAACTGACGGCAGAGGCCAGCCAGCTACGTTGGGGTCAACCTGAGCCTACAAAGTGAGTTCAAGGTCAACCTAAACTATATATTAGAAACTCAGCCTTCACCGCAAAACAAAGTGTACACAAAGTACTATTTTGCTAGATCGAAACAAAACTGCTGACTATATTCTTGAATTACCTTTAGTAAACTTGAAAAATCTAGCCCATACAATGGTTCCTTAGTTTCTGGATTCTTAAAGTAGGTTCATCTGTACACAATAATTATAATCTTAAGAGGAAGGAAAAGCACATAAAAGACCAAAGAACACCCAAATTCCATAGATCTATATGACAATTTGGGATTTTAATGAGTCTTAAGTTTTTTAATTGCGATGTGACAAACTTAAGACTCTTCGGGAAAAAAAGATGAGTCAACTCTTTTACAAGATGTAAATCATTTTTTGGAAAATACAGAGACATAAATCCAGAGATGAAATGAGACTTTCTTTTGCATTGGTCAGATTTGGGGAGCCAGCTAGCTTACTATAAATCATTTGGGAAGAATACTAAATCCCACAGATGAAAAAAACAGTGAATCACAGTTTTGTCACTACTCACCCAACACTGTTCGTGACCAAACTGATAAAACTACTCTAAAGAAGAGGGACAAATGAGGTCACACTGGAGAAATCTGTGACTTTTCAACTAATAGTTTGTAATGTTTACAGGCCTAGAGATACATAAAATCCTTTTGCCACACTCCAGAAATACTGCTTATAATAGGTATACTCAGAGATCACCGTCTGGAGCATTTAAAAAATTCCCCCAGGGCTCGAGCGTGGTGGAGCGCTTGCCTGTAATCCCAGCACTCGGGAGGCTGAGGCAAGAGGATCAGTGCGAGTTCGAAACCAGCCTGGGCTACAAAAGTAGCCCACACCCGGCTTCAAGTCAAATTCTTACCGTAAAAAAATTTAAGAAAATTACGCACGCCACGAGGCACAATGAAGCCAAGCTAATCATGGAGCACAATAAAAAAAATTCGCCTGCATCTATAAAATCAAGGTCTGATTGGCTTAATTTTATTTAATCAGATTCTGCTCCAAGTTTACTGAGGTACCCAGAAACAAAATACCTTCTGAAAATGCCCTTTTTATGGAATTATCTACGATCTTTCAATGCACAAGTTTGTAAGACCTGCACAGAATTATCTAATAGTTTTCAGGCCTGGGGTGGCTCTAATATTAGGCAAAACGACCTGTTTAAGCTTCAAACTTTTCTTTAGTCGAACCTTGGAAGCTCCGTTGAATCTGTCTACATTTTTTTTTCTTTTCTCTCTCTCTCTCTTTTTTTTTTGGCCTTTTTGAGGCAGGATCTCACTATGCAGTTCAGGCTGGCCTTGAGCTCATTTTTGTATTCCAGGTGTGCGCCACCACGCCCGGCCAGGCTTCAAACATTTCCATCACCTCTACGCTAGGTTTTCCTCAGCCTCCGAGTATTTCTGCGAGGTCCGTATTTTGGATCTCATTCGGTGCTGGTCCGTATACGATACTCTGAACCCAAAGGCAAGTTCGTGTAGGCTTAGGAACCGCTCAGTCCCGCAACTTCCGCCTCGGAACCCCGCGATTCCATCTTTACGTGGACACTAAAAGCGCAGTAGCACCGCGCCTCACGGCTACGGTTAGATCGTCTTCAAACAAAGAAAGCAACGGCGCCGCCAAGAATTGCTGCCCGCCAATTTCTCCGCCACCACCCCATGGAGAACCGCCGTCAATAAACCTTGTCACCGACTCTTGACACTAACGTAGCTTCTGCCCAGAAAGCCTTTGCGAAATGAAAACACGCGGGGACACAAAGCCCTCCTGCGATCGCCTCCGACTAACGGTGCCAGTACGTGCCACAGAGCCTCAAGGGACCCCCACCGTCCTCTGGGACCGAGAAAATCGTCCTGCCCCGCGGGAAGCCCGTCCCGGCCTGCCCCGGCGTGACGGGCGGCGGCTCCGCCATTTTGTGCCGCTGGCGGCGCGCCCGGCCGGCAGCTCAAGATGGCTGCGGCGAGGCTTCGCTGGAGAGCAACGGCGAAACCAGACACCGCTCCCCTCCCCCACGCCGAGGGGACGCCGCCGCCATTTTTAATCTTTCCCCCCTCATAACGGAAAAGACGGCACACTGGGAGCCCGAGCCCCACGAACCCGGCGGTAGACCCACCACTTGAAAAGACGTTTTCTACAAGGGAATCCCTACCCGGGCTCCTATCCCTCCCGGCTTTACACTTCGGGGCCTAATTTGCCCCCGGCTCCCAGCTCGAGACCGACGGGCCTAGGAGATGCCAAACCTTGGGACCACACAGCCGCCCCCTACACCAGACATCCGTACCCGCTCGCCGTAGTTCTGCTCGCCGCTGTCGCTCATGACTCCGGGCTCGACGTCGCCGCTCGCTGGGCTTCGATCGAAGCTGCCAAGCTCTCGCGTCTTCTTGGGAAGCTTCGCCGCAGCCTCGCAGTACACGCCGGTTGCCGAGTCGCTCCGAGACGAGGCGCGCCGCACCACCTCCACAAGGGCTCTAACGCTGCCGGATATGACGCGCCGCTCCTTAACGGGCTCCTCCCCCACCAGAACGCGCGCTTTCTTAGCCCCGCCCCCCGCTCGCTCTTCCATACACAGTGGCCCGTCCAGAACCGGACGTGACGTAGCCAGCCCCCTCGCGCGGCCCCGCCCCTATCTCTGGGGCTCCTTGAGGCGGGAAAACGAACATAGGCGGGCTTCAGAAGTGGTCGCCACGCAGCGCAGTGACGACACCAGCCGCGCCTGAGTCCTTTCTAGAACTTTCCGCGGTAACCGTCCATGGTGGGAGGAGACAAGAAATGGCCTCCGTTTCCTTCATCCCTTTTTTTTTAGTCTTATTAGTTTGTCTTGCTTAATGCTTTTTGAATTGAAGAAGGTAACTTCATATGCTGGGTTCCCACTTAGCACTTCAGTCGTGTTGCACAGCTTTCCTTCCTTCATTTTATTTTTTAAAAACTAGGTCCTGGGGTCCGGCAGCATGGCTAGGTGGTCTAAAGCGCCTGCTTAGGAAAGCTTGAATGGCTGCGGGGATCGTGGTTCGATCCCCGGCACTACATGCTGGGCCAGCCCTGCCCTCAGGGCAGGCTGAGCCGGCCATAAAAATAAACAAACAAAAATTAAATTAAAAAAAACTATGTTCTTTAAAAAAGAAAAAGGTCTTTTACAAAAAATTAGACATAAACTCTTGTTTTGAGAATAGTTGCAGTCCAGTAAGAGAGGAATATCGAATACGTACAAACTGATTTTTAGTGCTAGAGACACAGGCAAATGCAGTTCTATTGAAACAAAACTTGCCATCAATCACAATCCCAAACTTGGAATCACATATGTGACCCGTCCACACTTGAGTGCCCCAAACATGTAAGAAAAAAAGGGAGGATGGGGAGGAACTGGTTAGTCAGGGACTGTGACATTCGTACAAGGCAACATTTTTTTTTTTAAAGTAAGCACGTTATGCCGTTGCCTGCCTTGCCATCCCGGCCCCTGGGGCGGGCTGAGAGGTAATTGAGATTGGGCGTGGTGCTATGTGCCTGTAATCCCAGCTCTTGGGAGGTTGTAAACTCATGATTACTATAAGTCCCATCTAGTAGTGAGACCCTGAACACCCTGTAGACCTTTCCCTAAAATACAACAAAAAAAAACCTTTATTAGGCCAGGTATGGTAGCTCATGCTAGTAATCCTAACTCTCCTGGAGGCTGAGGCAGGAGGATAGTTGCAAGTTCAAGACCAGCCTGAGCTGGGTAGTAAGACCCTGTCTCAAAGACAAAACGAAAAAACCAGATTTATTGGTTTCAAGTAGTAGTTCAGTGGCAGAGTCTTATCTAGCATGTTTGTGGTACCTGGGTTTAACCTCCACTGTGTCAGTTAAAGAACAGCTTGATTCAAGTACAACTCATAGGGACCTGGATATAGCTCAGTGGCATAAGCACCAGCCTGGCAAGCACAAGGTCCTGAGTTCAATCCCCACTACCAAAAAAAAAAAAAAAAAAAAAAAAAAAAAAAAAAAAAAAAAAAAAAAAAAAAAAAAAAAAAAAAAAAAAAAAAAAAAAACCACCAGTATAACTCAGCAAAAAGAAATGAAAATTCCCCCTGAAATGTACAACATAAGTGATTTTTAGCCTGTCACAGAATTGTACAACCATCAACATAATTTCAGAACAGTTTCATCAGGTCCAAATATGGACTCCTTAACGGTCTTTTCTTTTTCTTTCTTTTCTTCTCTTTGTGTCATTTTGAGACAGGGTCTCGCTATGCATACAGGGGGCCTTAAACTCACTTTGTAGCCCAGGCTGCTGTTGAACTCAGAGCTTCATCCGTCCTCTGCCTCAGCTCTGCCTCCCCAGTGTTGGGCAGATTGCAGGCATGCATCACCACGCCCAGGCCTTAATAGTCTTTTTTTTTTTTTTTTTTTTTTTTTTTTTTTTTTTTTTTTTTTTTTTTTTTTTTTTTGTCTTTTGTCTTTTTGAGACAGGGTCTCACTATGCAGTTCAGGCTGGCCTTGAGCTCACTTTTGTAGCCCAGGCTGGTCTTGAACTCGCACCAATCCTCCTGCCTCAGCCTCCCGATTAATAGTCATTTTTAACCCCTCAGTCCTTTCAGCCCTCAGCAGTTGCATCTACTCCAGTTCCTCTAAATGAAACTGCCCACCGAGCATGGTGGCACAGGCCTATAATCCCAGCACTGGGAAAGCTGAGGCAGGAGGATCACTGCGAATTCCAGGTCAGCTTGGCTTACATAAGTTCAAAGCCAACCTGAAGTACATAGCAAGGCCCTATCTCAAACAACAAAAAGGGAAAACTCTACAAATGAAAGAAGTGCCCCACTCTTCCCAGCGCCCCGTGTGGAGGATGTGGGGCTTGGCCAGTCCCAGCCTCTCACTTCAGGCTTGCATCCCCTTGCCTTCCTGCAATGGGCTGGGACAACGTGAATCCAGATCCTTCCTGACTATGTTATCCTCCCTGGCACCCAGCAAGCCATTCTCCTCAGCACCACTCCAACACAGGAGCAGGTTTTCACTTCCACTGCCCTCTCTGTAACCTCCTTAAAGAAGGGGGCACCCTGGTGCAACTAAGGCCAGGGAGGAAGGGATCTGGGCCCATCGTTCATATCCCCACCCTCACAGCTGGCTTTCCAGAAGATTCCAGGTTTCAGCTCTGCCTCCTCACTGAATGGCTGAGGCTATCCTGGAGCCCTGAGTCAATCACAGGCCTGCAGCTGCTGTATGCACTCCCACAGTTTTATCCATTCCTCTAAGAACACTCTCTCCAGGCCCTGTTAAGCAAAGACTTGCTTTGGTGGCCCTGTAAACCTGCTTGCATAGTGTGAGCTCTTTTCAAAAGAAAGAGCAGTGAATACTGAGGAATCGGCCCTGAAGCACTCCCAAGATCAGCAGTTGGCTGTGCCACCTGAGGGCACCCAGGGTTTCCCAGTGTCCTCTGGTGCCCTCAGGACTGCTAGCAGAGCATCTGGATGCAGCAAAAGAACCCTAGGTTGGTAAGGATCACAAGCTGTGCTTCCTTGTAGCCGGCCTCCTTGGCTCCAGGATCATCCTTGCACCAGCAGCTCCTTCCTGGTCATTCTCAAACTACAGTCCAGTGTGTGGCTGTTTCACCTTCGATTTCTCCAGTCATCATCTGATGGACGTTTGGTCTTCCATTGTTTAACTCTTATCAGGGAATTTTAAAGGATACACGGTGAAGATGGTTCACAATGTAAATAAAGAGCGATTGTCCAGTGCTGTGACAGCTGTTTATTGTTCCGTCTTTTGAGTGGAGGAGGTTTCAGCCAGGTTTGCAAGGCGTTTGATCTAACAGAGCAAAGATATGTAGCTGTGAAAATTCACCAGTTAAGTAACAATTGGAGAGATAAGGAGAATTACCAGGCAGGCGTGGTGGTGCATGCCTGTAATCCCAGCACTTGGGAGGCTGAGGCAGGAGGATTGGTGCGAGTTTGAGACCAGCCTGGGCTACAAAAGTGAGCTCAAGGCCAGCCTGAACTGCATAGTGAGACCTTGTCTCAAAAAAGACAAAAAGACAAAAAAAAAAAAAAAGAATTACCACAAGCATGTAGGCAGGGAATACCTTGCTCAGAAGGAATTAGATTCTCCCAGAATAGTTCAGCTGTAGGATTACTTTTCACAGCACGCTGATCCATTTTGTGCAGTGGTAGAGTACTGTGAGGGAACCAGTCAGGAGCTCTACCTGAAACAGCACAAATTACTGCTGCAGAAAGAAACCCGAGCCGTTATCATGCAGATTGGGACTACTTTGAAGTACTTAAGTAAAATAAAACTTCCCACCATATGCTATGATCTCAAGCCAGGTAATATTCTTTTAGTAAGTGGTACAACATGTGGAGAGATAAAATTACAGATATTGGTCTTTCCGAGATCATAGATGACGATGGCCACAATTCAGTGGATGGCAGGGAGCTGATGTCACAGGGGGCTGGGGCTTACTGAGTTGCCCAAGGATGATGGACTCTCAAAAACTGAGTTATGAAGATCAGGGTGGGAAATCCCATAGCATCCCATCCTATAGAGGAGAAAGCATTTACCACCAGCATTTCAAGGTTGTGAAGGAACCCACCCAAGACCTCAAAGTTGATTTCTGATCAGTAGGTGTGACCTTCTACAAGTACCTTGTAGAAGAGAGCTTTTTGGCCAAAAGGCATTCTACAAGGGAACACTATGCTTAAAGCTCCTGCAGTGCCGTTCCCATTGAGGCCAGCAGTAACACCTGGAGCAAAGGCGTTTATCCCCCCCATACCTGGCCTACCTAAAGGAGGCTGCTTTGATGTCCAGCAATTGCCCTGGAGCCTATGTAGCCTCTCACCTGTCAGTCTCTACAAGCAGCCCTGCCTGAACTGTTACTGCATCAGCCTCCAGGGAATAACAGCTCTTCAAAGTGAGACCTAGCACCAGGCCACAGCTTGTGCAACAGGCGAGGTGCACAAGTGGCGTTCAGCAGTGGGTTTGGAACCTGGAGAATCTGAAGGGGTCTCATGAAGTCTGTCCCAGGGGCTGGTGTTTTCTCACTTTTATCTCATCGTAGAGCGTGACAGCATGGATTCCCACTGAGGAGACACCTTGGGCAGCACAGGCCAGGCCTCAGAGGAAAAGGCTCCGCTCAAGGTTCAGGCATCAGCAGCCACCGTGTGTGGCTGCTATGAGGGAGGAAAAAGAAATGAAAAAGAAAAGCGGATTCCATGTTCCGTGAACTTGAACACATATAGACTCCGGGGTTTCCCTCATGAAGAGTGATAGGCACGAACCCACATGATCAACCAGACCAGGCATTCTGACGCGAGCAGATTTACTGGGGGCATTGAGCAGGCTGGCTGTCTGGTGGACCAAGACAGCAGTGAATAAAGCGGGGACAGGAGACTTTATAGGATCTTTAGGAAGGGCAATCATGGGCTTAAACAGCCAGGTTGTATGTGGACATCATTTATCTTCCTTGTGGTTTATTTATTTATTTATTTTTTAGAATTTTTTATTTTATTCATTTATTTCTTTCTTGTTTCAGAACATTTGTTTGTTTATTCACTCATTCTTTTATGGCGGGCTCAGCCCGCCCCAAGGACAGGGCTGGTGCAGCATGTGGTGCTGGGGATCAAACCACGGTCCCTGAAGCCGCCCAGGCTTTCCCAATCAGGCGCTTTAGACCACTGAGCCATCCCGCTGGGCCCCATTCCTTGTGGTTTAATTTTGTTTACATCAGAAGGGAGTGAGCTGAGACAAACATGGGTCAAGGGGAAGTGAGCTAAGACCAGAGTACAATGTGGGGCAGGGTTGGGGTAGGCTTGGTGTAGGTTACCAAGGAAACTGAAGGAGGGAATGTTTGGGGCAAGGTGCCCAGGAAACTTGGAGTCCTGACCTATTGAAGAGTATGAACTAGGAAATACAGACTAGGCTAGTCCAGTATCTATATTTAATTAATTAAATTAAATTTATTTATTTATTTATTTATTGTCTTTTTGAAACAGGGTCTTGCTATGCAGTTCAGGCTGGCTTTGAGCTCACTTTTGTAGCCCAGGCTGGTCTTGAACTCTCACTGATCCTCCTGCCTCAGCCTCCCAAGTGCTGGGATGACAGGCGTGCGCCACCACGCCCGGTCAGTATCTATCTATCTATCTATCTATCTATCTATATATATATATTTTTTTTTTGTCTTTTTGAGGCAGGGTCTTGCTATGCAGTTGAGGCTGGCTTTGAGCTCACTTTTGTAGCCCAGGCTGGTCTCGAACTCTCACTGATCCTCCTGCCTCAGCCTCCCAAGTGCTGGGATTACAGGTGTGCGCCACCATGCCCGGTCAGTATCTATATTTAACCGTACCCTTTTCTTGCAGTAAGTTTAAGTAACATCTTCTGAAAAGCTTGTAGCACAAAGGCTCAGCTGGGGATGGTGTTTGACTTTGGAGGGGAAAACTTGCCAAGGCCCATTAAAAAAAATTCACACTAGAGGTAGTGTCTTATCCCTAAATAATTTCAATATTTAAAAGCATGCAGCTTCCCCCATCCCTTTTGTATTTTATTTTACTTTATTTTTTTTTTGTATCTTAGGGAAGAGTCTACAGGGTGTTCAGGGTCTCACTACTAGATTGAACTCATAGTGATTGAAAGAATACATTTGGTCATAAAGTCGTACTTGGGGGTTGGCCAAATAGCTCAGCAGCTGAAAGCATCTGCTTAGGCAGATGCAGGGACCTGGTTTGATCCCTGCCATGCCAGTCCCGCCCCCAGGGCTTGCTGAGACAGTGACGGAGACTGGGCGTAGTGGCAAGTGCCTGTAAGCCCAGCGCTTGGGAGGCTGAACACAGGAGGATCACTATGCGTCTCATGTGTGTAGTGAGACCCTGCAGACTCTGCACTAAATACAAAAAGTAAAGTAAAGTCATACTGGGATCATCAAGGGCCTAGCGATGCCCATTCCAGTCCGATGCAGCCCTCTGCGGTTTGGCCTCCTGCTTACAGCTGAGCCCTCATCTCAGCAGGGAAAAGAGGGGTGGGAGTGGGAGAAGCAAGAACTGTGAGGACTGTAGCTGGGAGTCTCTAGGCTTTCAACTATTTCTTTACAATTTGAATGCTTGATAGTTATTCCTTTTAATTCATTTGAAGTGCTATTTTTAAAAATTTTTTATTTTATTTATTTTTTTGTTTCAGAACTTTGTTTTTATGGCCGGCTCAGCCTGCCCTGAGGGCAGGGCTGGCACAGCGATGTGGTGCCGGGGATTGAACGGCAGTCTCTGCAGCTGCCTGCAGGCGCTTTAGACCACTGAGCCATCCTGCCAGGCCCCAAAGTGCTATTTTTTTACATAAAGATTCGGGGCTCGGCAGGATGGCTCAGTGGTCTAAAGTGCCTGCTTAGGAAAGCTTAGGCGGCTGCAGGGACCGCGGTTCGTTCCCCGGCACCACATGCTGCACCAGCCCTGCCCTCAGGGCAGGCTGAGCCGGCCATAAAAACAAACAAACAAACAAAAGTTCTCAAACAAGAAAAAAAATTCTTAAAAATAAATAAATAAATAAATAAAGATTCACCTGTACCAAAGAAATAAATTTTAAGGTAATTAAAATAAAGATTCAGGGGCCTGGAAGGATGGCTCAGTGCTCTAAAGTGCCTGCTTAGGAAAGCTTAGGTGGCTGCAGGGACTGCGGTTCGATCCCTGGCACCACACGCTGTGCCAGCCCTGCCCTCAGGGTAGGCTGAGCCAGCCATAAAAATAAATAAATAAACAAACAAAAGTTCTGAAACAAGAAAAAAAAAAGTATTAAAAAAAAAAAAAAAAAAGAGAGAAAGTTGTATTACCTGTAATAAGTATGGAGCACATGGGGCTATGTCCCAACAAAGGAAGCGAGAGAATTTTGTTGGGGAGACATGTGCATATACATGCAAAAGACACTTGTCCTCACCTGTAGAGACAGGTATGTCCTTGTGCATGTCCAAGTCAGGCCCATATATTGCAAACTTAGAAATGCCAAGTGGAACCAGACCTAGGGCAGCATGCTTGCAATCCAAGTGCCTGATCAGGAGGCTGAGGCGGGAGGACGGATGGAGGCCAGCCTACGCTACCTGGAGAGTTCCAGACCAGCCTGAGCTACCTCTTTTTCACAAAGCAAAGAACAAGCAATTGGAATACTCAGGGCAAATAATTTAGCATTATGAGACTATAACCTAGAGATCACTCAGGAGAGTGACTAGTTTGAGCTGGTTATTGTGATCCTTTTATATGTGCGAAATAGCTTTTTATTCTAGCCATAGGAATAGTTTAATGATTATAATTAACTTGGGTTTAAGCGTTGCTATTTTAACATCTTTCTATGTCAGGAGCTTTAATCTGGACAAAGGAGTTGGGTGAGGTATTAAACATTATATCAGTGGTTCTCAACCTTTCTAATGCCATGACCCCACAATACAGTTCCTCATGTTGCGGTGACCCCAAACCAAAAAATAATTTTGGTGGCTACTTCAAAACTGGAATTTTGGGGCCCGGCAGGATGGCTCAGTGGTCTAAAGCGCCTGCTTAGGAAAGCTTGGGCGGCTGCAGGGACCGCAGTTCGATCCCCGGCACCACATGCTGCACCAGCCCTGCCCTCATGGCAGGCTGAGCCGGCCATAAAAATAAATAAACAAACAAAAGTTCTGAAACAAGAAAAAAAAAACTGGAATTTTGCTACAGTTATGATTAGGAATGTAAATACCTGATATGCATTATGTATTCGTTTGCCCCCTGCTGGGGTCGCGACCCACAGATTGAGAACCACTGCATTATATTCTTCTCCTATTCAAAGTATTGAGGTTTTCATACTCTTGTGGTTTATGTCTAGTTGTCCCCCCAAAACCTCATACAATCATGTGGTGGGGACTTGTAGAGTTTGAGACTTGACTCATGATCCACAGGAATTATGTGTTTTAGTATTGATGGGATTATGGGTCTGAGTACTGCTGGGATTATGGGTGTGGCCTGAAGCAGATAGGCTGAGGCAGAGAGCCTGAATGCAATGTAAAGAGAGACAGAGACAGATTCACGCTGTTGCTCTCTGCTGCCCTGGTTGGTTGGTTGCCTCTGTCGCGATTGTTGCTGTTCCGCCACCATGAACTGCTGCTCTCTGCCCTGTTCCACTCAGCCTTGGATCCGGCCCAGTATGGACTGAAACCTCCAGTAACTGTGAGCTAAATAAACCTCTCCTTTCTTCATTGCAGATGTCGGGTATTTGTTCCAGCAACAAGAGAAGAGTAACTAAGACACCTAGCAATCCATAGCTTTATGAGGAAAATGTCTGCGTGTGTATGCATTTCATTTTAGTGACCACTTAATGCTTCCTTATCTGGCCTCCGTTTTCCCCTGCACTTCCCCTTCCTAACCATGCTGCTAAGACTCGAGTGTCACCAGTTGATCAGAGCCTGGGAGGAAGCTGCTCGGACCCACGGAAGCAGCCACAGCCGACCGTAGGGACAGGATCGCCCATCTTTCAGAAGGCAGCCTAGCTGCCATCATCCGTGGTTCAGCAGTGAGTTATTGGAATATATGATATGGTCAGAAAAAGGATGTCTTCCCCTAGAAATAAATGTGTGTATACAATCCGTAGTCTAAAGCTTTAAAGACACAGTGAAGATAAAACTGCTGTTGCTATAGTAACAGCAGAGGGTACAGTTCATGGACCGTAAAGTTTGGTTCTATGTCCACAGAGCCATCAATTCTCCTTCTTCCTTCTCTTAATTTAAGAATTTCTTTTAAAAAAATATTTTGTACAGGGTCTGCAGGATTTTAGCACACAGTTCAGACTCGTAGTGATACGCCTGCTTTCAGCCTCCCAAGCACTGGCATTACAGGCACACACCACCACACCCAGTCTCAGTCCCCTTCTCAGTGCACCCTGGGGATGGGGCCCGGCACGGCAGGCTGGAAATCCAACCCAGTCCCTGCATCTGCCTAAGCAGGTGCTTTAATCCACTGAACTATCTGGCTAGCCCCAAGAAAATGATTTCTTTCTCTGGTACAGGGTTGCACTACACAGCTTGGACTCCTCCTGTCTCAGCCTCCCCAGAGCTGGGATTACAGGCAGGTGCCACCACACCTGGTTTCTTGGCTGGCATAGCATGATCAGGTTACGGGGCCAGCATGGTGTATTAGGGATTGAACCTGGGTCCTTGTGCTTGCCAGGCAGGCAGTTAGACTGCCAAACTATCTCCCCAGCCCTAATTTAAAAAATTTAAAATCGTCTAAATAGGAAAGTTGCGAATTTTATTTCTAAACTACTAACTTTGATATGTGCCTGTTCAATGATTTCATAATCTTTTATGAAAAGATAGCACTAATTTTCTAAAGAATGAAGAAAATTGACTTTATGTTTTGCTCAGATGTTCATAGAGTAGTCCATACCACAGTAGAAAAAGTAATTTATACACATAGAGTCCAGAGACCTGTATTATAGTTGAACCCCTTTAAAATACATATGTGCTATACAGTGCAGTATACCACAACCTTTGTGAGAGTGTTGAGAGAAAACAGTGGCTCCATTTCCCCAGTAAATTATGTGGGCTTGTCTTTTTAGCTTACAGTTCCTGTTGGCATCTGGCGTCTACAATTTTATTTCAGGGGTCAGGTACGTGGCCTTCCCATTCATAGAACTAATATGTAAGCTAATTAGCATCTCAAGAAACAGAGAGCAATGAACGAAGCCCAAGGACAGCTGTGGCCTGTTACTGAAAATCCTGGAAAGCTGGGACTCCAGGCGATAGACAGCAGCTTCACCAGTGGGCTCTCTGTCTGTTGCTTCCTCCCTTGCTTGGAATGTTAATGGTTAACATGTGTGTGCACCTAGGAATAAGGAAAAGCTGGAAGTCCATAGAGATCGTGATCACATTCATGACTACACACCTGGTCCTCCTTTACTAAAGCAATGACGCACAAGGTCAGGCTCACTAACGCTGAAATAACGCTGAGTTGCTTCTGGGGATCTGTGCTCACTGAGGGACAAATCTCAGTGAGTCCTCTGAGCTACCTTCGTCCGGTCTTCTCGGCGTTTCTTTCGGCACCGACTCATAACATACAACACTAATATCTCTGATAGTTAATAGCAATGTTCCTATTTTAACATATTATGGGGGCTTGTCCCGGGTGAGTCTGCACATCCACATCTGCCCAAGCGGGCGCTTTAACCCACTGAGCTATCTGGCCAGCCCTTCCCTTGCATGTCCTTGGGTCAGCTTCTGTAATATTGATGCCCTAAGCTCCAGTACTGAATCTGACAATATTGGGGAAGAATATGGTGTTCAGAATTAGAAAATGGCCAGGCCACTCATTAAATTTTCATGTCCTTACACTTTTTTTTGTTTGTTTGTTCAGGAAGTAAACAATTTGACATATTTTCATAGTTAAATGTGTTCCAGTAGGGCTGGCCAGGTGGCTCAGCAGACTAAAGCACCTGCTTAGGAAGGCACATCGATCGGGTTTGATTCCCTGGCCTGCCGTGCCAGCCCCGTCCCCGAGGCAGCAGAGCCAGCAGTTGAGACTGGCATGGTGGTGCACACCTGTCATCCCAGGGATGGGAAGCTGAAAACAGGAGAATCAGTCTGAGTCTGAGCTACGTAGTGAGACCCTGTACTAAATGCATTTTTTAAAAAAATGTGTTCCAGTAAAAGTGGCCTTGCCGGGAATCTCTTGGTTGTCCACCGAGCTTTGGCCATGTTGGGCTTCTCCCCACTTCCTAAGCAGTTCTGCTTGGCCTGTTTCATGTCTTTAGCCGTACTTGTGACTGCCTCGATGTCCTGAACAGATCCTAAGCCTTTACCTTTCATGACTGTTTTGATTTTGCAGGAGAACCAGAAGCCTGATGGGTGAAATAAACAGGAAGAGGACTCACTGCGATGTTTTCACTAGCCTGCCTTTCTATCGGAAGACCCTCAGCGGATGGGTCCCTGGATTTTATTTTTTAATAGAATAAAGATAAAACAAGATTTCATAACAAAATAATAGGCTGGATTTTTCTTTTTTAATGGCTGCTCAAACTGCCCTGGGTGGAGCTGGCCTAGCATGTAGTGCCAGGATCAAACTGCCGTCCCTGTGGCTGCCTAAGCTTTCTCAAGCAGGTGCTTTAGACCACTGAGCCATCCTACTGGCCCCTAGGCTGGATTTTGTAATCACTCCTTGTAAGCACACTCACAAAGGAAAATGTTACAGTTTGCATCTAGTTGTTGCTCCAAAGCCTCAGGTAGCGATGGTGCAGGCTTCTAGAGGTTGTGATTAATTCATGGCCCAGGGCTGGGATTATGAAAGTGCCTCTGGGAAAGAGTGAGAGCTGCTGGGGTTATGGGCGTTGGTGCTGCCCTGGCCCTGGCATGGACAGCCTGGGTACAGTAAGGAAGGGAGAGGCTAGCTCTCTGCCCTCTTTGCAGTTTTCTGCTGCCATGAACAGCTGCCATGTGCCACTCTGCCTTGGAGATAGCCGAGTATGACTGAAACCTCCACTGTGTGCTAAACGAACCTTTCCTTCCTTCCTTTTGGGTGCCGGATATTTTGTCCCAGCAGTGAGGGAAGAATCACCAAGACAGGTCCCTCATAACTGTTTTAAAAAGTGACAAGAGCCTGGCATGATGGCGTACGCCTATAATCCTACCACTTGGGAGGCTAAGGCAGGAGGATCAGCGTGAGTTTGAGACCAACCTGGGCTACAAAAGTGAGCTCAAGGCCAGCCTGAACTGCATAGTGAGACTCTGTCTCAAAAAGACAAAAAAAAAAAAAAAAAAAAAAAAAAAAAAAAAAAAAAAAAAAAAAAAAAAAAAAACAGAATAAAAAGTGACAAGGATGGGATGACTGTATTCAAAGGGAGGGATTACCAAACCACTGTCTTTTTCAGTAATGAAATTTAAAAAATTTGAAACATTCACTACATTTTAAGCATACCTTCTCCTCTTACTCCCTCTTTTTTTTTTTTTTTTTTTTTCCTTTATTCTTTTGAAACCAGGAATCGGGCCAGTGAGATAGCTTAGCAGCCTAAAGCACCTGCTTAGGCAACTTCAGGGACTACAGTTCAATTCCAGGCACCACATGCTGCGTCAACCCCCACCCCAGGGCAGGCTGAGCTGGCCATAACATAGATAAATGAAGTTTTTTTTTTTTTTTTTTTAAAGACACCAGGAGCCAGGCGTGGTTGCTCATGCCTGTAATCCCAGCACTCGGGAGGCTTAGGCAGGAGGATTGGTGCGAGTTCGAGACCAGCCTGGGCTACAAAAGTGAGCTCAAGGCCAGCCTGAACTGCATAGCGAGACCCTGTCCCCCCCCCCCCCCAAAAAAAAAAGACACCAGGAATCAAGCTCAGGACCTCCCACTTGCCAGGCAGGCACTGTGCTACTGAGCTATATTCTCACCCCGCCTCCAACCTTTTTTGAGACAGGGTCCTACTAAATAGTTCAGGCTGGGCTTGGACTGGTGGGTAGCCCATGCTGGCTCCAGTACCCCCAAATCCTCCTGCCTCAGCTTCCCCTGGTCCCCAGTGCTGGGCTTACAAGCCTGTGTGTCTCCACACTCAGCTGCCAGTTAACCTTCCTGTTCCCTGAGTGGATGAGGAGACTCCAGGCCCAGGGAGGTCTTACGCTCGGCAGCGGATGAGCCCACCGTGTTCATAGCAGCGTGCTCCGCTAGGGGGACCCCCAGGGCCGGCCTCTGGGGTTCACCTATGCATATCCTCCCCTCCAGAAGCCACAGCGCAGTTAGCTGTTGCGCTCGCCACCTGCTTCTACCAGTACGGCCTTGAAGCCAGCAGCCACAGACTGAAATCTCTACAACTGTGACCCCGATAAACCTGCACTCTGTGTGGGTGTCAGACCCGTCATCCCAGCTGCAGGAAGGCCGACTGTTATACCATTCTGTGAAGTGGAAATCGTGGCGTTGGATCAGCCAATCGCTTTGGACTGTTCCAGCACTAAGAAAAGTCTCAGCTGAAAGGTCTCCATATACTTAGAGAAATCTAATAAAGAAGATGAGAATAGGCACACCTGGCAAAATAGCTCCGTGGATTAAAGCACGTGCAAGCAGGAACAGGGGCCGGGTATTTTGTCTTCACCTACTGCAGGAGATTTTTGAGGGAAAAGTGAGAAAGAAAAGGAGACAGACAGACAGACAGACAGACAGACAGACAGACAGACAGACACAGACAGACACAGACAGAGAAAGCACGTTAGAAATGTAGAACTAGGGGCCAGCAAAATAGCTCAGTGGACTAAAGCACCGGCTTAGGCGAGCTTGGGCTAGCACAGGGGCCGCCATTTTACCTCAGGCACCGCATGCAGCGCCAGCCCCACCCCCAGGGCGGGCTTAGTGATGCATGTCTGCAATCTCAGGGATGGGGAGGCTCAAAGCAGGAGGATCACCACAGTTCAAGCTTCATAACAACCAAGTGCATAAAAAAAAAAAAAAAAAAAAAGCCAGGCGTGGTGGCTCACGCCTGTAATCCCAGCATTCGGGAGGCTGAGGCAGGAGGATTGGTGCAAGTTCAAGACCATCCTGGGCTTCAAAAGTGGGCTCAAAAGCCGGGCGTGGTGGCTCATGCCTGTAATCCCAGCACTTGGGAGGCTGAGGCAGGAGGATCGTTGTGAGTTCGAGACCAGCCTGGGCTACAAAAGTGAGCTCAAAAGCCAGCCTGAACTGCACAGTGAGACCCTGTCTCAAAAATCCAAAAAAAAAAAAAAAAAAAAAAAAAGTGGGCTCAAGGCCAGCCTCAACTGCATAGCGAGACCCTGTCTCAAAAAGAAAAAAAAAGCAATATATACTGTCTCACTTGCTTTTTACTTGTTCCTGGGACAAATACCCGACACCCAAAATGACAAAAGGAAAGTCTTATTTAGCTCACAGTGGGTGGAGGCTTCAGTCTGTCCTTGGCTGGCTCCCAGGCAGAGTGGCACGTGCCAGAGGGCAGCAGTTCATGCCAGCAGAAAACAGCAAAGAGCAGAGGGAAGGGCAGCATCTACTGCGGCTTCCAGCCAGCCTCTCTCCCCTCCTCATATTGTAACCAAGCTACCCTGGGGCTGGCAGCCGCACAACTCACAGTGTCCACACCCTCCTCTTGCAGAGGGTGAGGACGTTTACAAACCAAGAGCCCTGACTCTCTGCTGGGCCACTTCATTAAACTTTTAAACTTCTCAAGTTGACACAATGTGTCAAATAGTACATACACTTTGGTGATTTTTGGTCTGGTTTTTTCTTTTTTAAGAATTTTTTTATTTTATTTATTTATTTTTTTCTTGTTTCAGAACCTTTGCTTGTTTATTCACTCATTTTTATGGCTGGCTCAGCCCGTCCCGAGGGCAGGGCTGGCGCAGCGTGTGGTGCTGGGGATTGAACTGCGGTCCCTATAGCCGCCCAAGCTTTCCCAAGCAGGGGCTTTAGACCACTGAGCCATCCCACCGGGCCCCATGGTCTGGATTTTTTTGAGAGTGTCTGACCTTGCACTCACTTTGTAGTTCAGACTGGCTTTGAACTCACAGCCATCCTCCTGACTCGGCCTCCTGCCTCAGCCTCTGGAGTGGTAGGATTAAAAGGGTAACCCAAGTGAGACTTAACCAGAGTATGCTTGGATGGAGGAAAAGCTTCCTGTCACAGGGAGAAGCTTGATGAGGTGGGAACAGCAGGGAGTGGAGGGCGCCCAGCACCGCCCTCTGGCTCACCTGCGGGCAGCAGCACACATGAAGGATTTCCTGTTGTCCCTTAGGGAGAGCTGATGGCAGGTGCAGGTACTTCCGGAAGCCTCCACGGGGCCAAGCTGCAGAAGCCACACTGGGAGGGCAGGTGAGGTAGAAGGGGACTTCCTTCCTGTCGGTGCTCTGGGACCCGGGTCCCCCCCGCAACTTTCTTTGAAAACCTCCCACAGCCTAGGGATGGAGTTGCAGCAAAAGCTCACCAGACCTGGGTGCCCCCTCCTCCCAGGCCCTCTCTCTCCTCTTTCCCCACTCCTCTTCGGCCTTGGCACGCCTACTGTGTGCTCAGCTCTATGCCAAGGGTGTGAAGGACAACGAATTGTCCTGTCCTGCAGCAGCAACACGAGAAGGCCGAGAGCTGGATCTGGGGCCTCAAGTCTGAGCACACCGAGCACCCTGAGGAAGTCACCAGCTCTTATCCTCAGGGCTAGTGACAGAGCTACACAGAACACGGCCGAGGGGTCTCTGAGCTCCTCAGCCTGACATTCCGTGGCTACCGGGGAGAACCCAGATTAGATTAGCATTAGGATTAGATTAGGATTAGAGCAGCAGGGGGCTCGGGGAGATAGCTCAGTAGAATAACTCCTGCCTGGCAAGCAGAGTTGTGAGTTCAATCCCCAGTACCACAAAAAAAGGAAAAAAAAAAAAAAAAAGGGATTAGGGCAGTATTAGAACCTGGGGGGTAGAGACCTCCCAAGCCCTGCATGCACCCCACCATAGTCTGTGGAGCCTACAAACTGTTTAAATTAGTCATGGGTAGGCAGGAGTGGTGTAGCATGCCTGTAATCCCAGTATTTGGGAGGCTGAGGCAGGATTTGAGGCTAGCCTGGGCTACATAATGAGTTCAAGGCCAGCCTGAACTCTAAGGGGGTGCCTTAATATTCTTCTAGTACCTAGTCCTATCTAGGGAACCCAAATCTTCAAAACCAAGCCTTGGGTATCTCTGAGCCTCATTTCCCACCATAGGAAGAGCTAACATTTATTAAGCATCTGCTATGTGCCAGGCCCAGCTGGGTGGGGCCAGGCCCCGGTGAGAACTATCTCAGGTTCTCACAGCAACAATGCATCAATTCCTTCCCCGCCGCCTTGGAGGGTCTCCTCACCTTGTCACATTGCCACCCTGGGAGATGGAACCTTAGGGCTTACAAATGGCAGGAGACCCTAGCAACCGCCTTCCCACACCTTTGTTGCCATGGTTTATGGATCTGGTTTGGAGGACCTAGCAAGGCTATAATGCACTTCACCATTTGTACTGTTTTAATTATTTTAATTTTATTTATTTTTTTATTTTTATTTTGAGACAGGGTCTCCCTACATAGTCTACCTAGCCTTGAACTTGCTATGCAGCCAAGGCTGGCTTCGAACTCCTGGCAATCCTCCTGCCTCAGCCTCAGGAGTGCTGGGATGACAGGTGCGTGCCACCACACCTGGCTGAAAAGTTCAGTTTTATTTCTTACATGCTTGCCGTAGAGAGTGCCTGCGCCCCTCGTGGGAGGTGGCGCCTGCACATAACACATCTTTATTCTTTTTTCAAAGCTGGATGGGTGCAGCACACGTGACATCCCTGCAATCCGAAGGCTGAGGCAGGAAGATGGCCAGCCTGGGCTCCGTAGTGGGTTCAACACCAGCCTGAATTATGTAGAGACCCAGGCTCAAAAAATAAAGTTCTTTTATCGTCCCTCTTTCTCCTGTCTCCTCCCAACTTCTCTTACGATTTTTATCTTTCTGAGGATGCCCTGGGCCTCCGTGCAGGACACCCAGCCTCCAGCCCCGCCGATGCTCACGAGTTCAGCATGGAGGTCAGAGACGCGCAACCCGTTTCCTCCCTTGGAACAACGGGCGCACAGCGCCTCCCCGGGGAACTCTGGGACAATGACAGGGAACAAGTTGTTGCCTCCCTTGCGCCTGCCGCCGAACGCGAGGACTTGGCGGTGGCACTCGGCGGTGCCGCGGCTCCCCGGGCCGAGTCTGCAGGCGCGTGGCAGATCCTGCTCTGCTTGACTCGCGACAACGCAGCCGCTCGGGGAGGACGCCCGGGAAGGGTGGGCGTATGGGCGCCGGGGCGAGCCTGCTGTACCCGAGGACGAAGGCCAGTCGGGCGGCCTGCGAGGACCATCCTGCGGTAGTCTCACCAGGGAAACGCGTTGCGGCCACAGGGGCGCCCCCAGGCCCGAGCCAGACCCCACCCAGAGCTCGGGCTGGGCGAAGCCACATGACCCAGGGGGCCGTGGGACAAGCTGCAAAAACATCCTTCAAAAGTCTGCAGGGAGAGTCCTTTATTTTTCTAAACCAGGCTAGTTGTCAGTTTCAGCATGCAAAACTGACTGGAGAGGCAAGATATGAGAAATGGTCTTTCGTACTTCTCACATTGACTTTTCTGTTTTCCCTTTTTTTGGTCATTTTTTGAGACAAGGTCTCACTATGCAGTTGAGGCTGGCCTTGAGCTCACTTTTGTAGCTCAGGCTGGTCTCGAACTCGCACCGATCCTCCTGCTCAGCCTCCCGAGTGCTGGGATTACAGGCATGCGCCACCACACCTGGCCACTCTGTTTTCCAAAGTTGCTTGAAGGTTGAAATTTTTCTTCTGATTTCAAAAATAACAAATGCATACTGTAGAAACTCAAAATGTTACGGTGGAAAATATACAGGTCAATGTCTCAGAAATAGGTGAGGTAGCCAGGTGTGGTGGCGCATGCCTGTAATCCCAGCACTAGGGAGGCTGAGGCAGGAGGATCGGTGTGAGTTCGAGACCAGCCTGGGCTACAAAACTGAGCTCAAGGCCAGCCTCAACTGCATAGCGAGACCCTGTCTCAAAAAGCCAAAAAAAAAAAAGAAAGAAATAGGTGAGGTAGCCAGGCCCGATGTTACACGCCTGTAAGGCTACGGCAGGAGGATCAGTGCAAGTTTGAGGCCAGCCTGGGCTACATAGTGAGTTCAAGGCCAGCCTGAACAACGTGACCCTGTCTCAAAAACAAAAAAAATAGGTGCAGTTTAAAAAAAAAATTTTTTTTTTTTTTTGTCTTTTTGAGACAGGGTCTCACTATGCAGCTCAGGCTGGCCTTGAGCTCACTTTTGTAGCCCAGGCTGGTCTCGAACTCACAGCGATCCTCCTGCCTCAGCCTCCCAAGTGCTGGGATTACAGGCGTGCGCCACCACGCCCGGCGGTACAGTTAAAATTTTTTTTTTTTTTAAGAATTTTATTTATTTTATTTATTTATTTTTTTCTTGTTACAGAATCTTTGTTTATTCACTCATTTTTATGGCCGGCTCAGCCCGCCCCGAGGGCAGGGCTGGCGCAGCATGTGGTGCCGGGGATTGAACCGCGGTCCCTGAAGCCACCCAAGCTTTCCCAAGCAGGCGCTTTAGACCACTGAGCCATCCTGCCAGGCCCCAGGTGCAGTTAAAATTTGACAAATTTTCTTCCACAATTTTTCCAGCCTATGTAATGTATGCATTTGTTGTTATTGTTTGAGACAGGGTAATGCTCTGTAACTCAGGCTGTCCTTGAGTTCACTGTGTAGGCCAGGCTGGCCTCGTACTCATAGTGATCCTCCTGCCTCAGCCTCCTAAGTGCTGGGATGACAGGTGTATGCCTCCATGCCTGGTATAATATAGTAGTATAATACATGTGATTTTATGCTAATAAAATTAAGTGTGTCATTTTGTATTTCGTCTTTTTACTTAACAAACATTCCACTATGAACATTTCATTTTACTCTTCTAATTAAAAAAAAAAAACACATTAAATGCCTGATATTCTTAGCGTAGATGTACAATGTATTATTCCTCTATTGCTGGACATACTGATTTTTTCATTGTTACGAATAGCAGGCAATAATCATGGGCTTATGCAAGTTATTTTTTGAATCCAGGAGGAAGTGCGAGCGCAGAGTTGGTCTCTGGGAGCAAAGGCCAGCTGGTGTTGGGTCAGACGGCTGGAGACAGTCCTTATGAGGCAATGCCTAACCTAGGTAGTGTCAGGATTCAGGACTGATTGTTGGGACAGTGTCGGAAGACCCAGCCCAGTAGGCACAGGGTGGGGTCTACTTCTGTTCGGCTCTGCTTAGCCCTGGCAGAGTCTCGGGATCTTGGGAGTCTGGGCCTGGGAGGGGTCCCCAAGGTGGCAGGAAGCCAGCTAGGTGGGGCTTCCCAGGCTGCGGGAAGACGCAGATGAAGGTGCTACACAGTGCTCACCTGCAAGCGCATGGATCTGCAAGACTGCGTCCACCTCTGGGGCCGTAGTACAGCGCCTCTGTGTCCAGTAGGTCACACTACAGTTAGGACGCGACCTCACCTGCAGGGCCTGGGGAAGGACCTGAACCGGATCCAGCAGTATGTCCACAGGAAGTGTGTTACTATTTCCACTGAATGGGATAATTAAAGGCTACATGTGGTTCACAAGGGGTTGCCACATAGTGCAGTGGTTCTCAACCTTTCTAATGCCGTGACCCCACAATACAGTTCCTCATGTTGCGGTGACCCCAAGCCAAAAAATAATTTTGGTGGCTACTTCAAAACTGTAATTTTGCTACAGTTATGATTCGGAATGTAAATACCTGATATGCATGATGTAGTCTCATTGCTACAAGTAAAACATAATTTAAACATAGTGATTAATCACAAAAACTATAATTATATGTTGAGAAATATTTATTGCTAATTCCAATAAGTAATATTTCACCATGGCATAGCATGGGTTTAAATATAACAACAATTCCAAATAAATAATATTTTCCGATGGCTTTAGGCCACCCCTGTCTTTTGGTGGTTCGACCTCCGCTGGGGTCGTGACCCACAGGTTGAGAACCGTTGACTTAGTGAGTCTAGAGAGTTGGTTTCCTGTTAAATTGCATGAGAAAAGGATGCAAGCTTTTTGAATCTTGGAGTCCTGGTGGAAGAATTGTGCACCTGGATTATCCTAAAGGTAAACATCGACTTCTCAAATTACTGTAATGATTATAAGATCAACTGCCTCCCTTGTTTCCCTTTTTGTTGTTCTTTTCTATTTTTTTTTTTTTTTTGCTTTTTGAGACAGGGTCTCACTGTGCAGTTCAGGCTGGCTTTGAGCTCACTTTTGTAGCCCAGGCTGGTCTCGAACTCACAACGATCCTCCTGCCTCAGCCTCCCAAGTGCTGGGATTACAGGCGTGCGCCACCACGCCCGGCTACTTTTCTATTTTTGTACAGTAGCCTCCAACTTACAAACTTTCACAGGCGTACTGTGTAAGACTCACTGCATCAGCTTACGAATGAATCCGACTTCAGAAAGTTCTTCTGAATTTGTCCAGAGGGACCTTCACACACAGCTACATCCCCAGCTCTTTAATTTTTTTTTTTTTTTTTCATTTTGAGACATGTTCTTACAAAGTTTAAAGAGCCCAAGTAGGGTTTGAGTTTGCGACCCTGCTGCTCAGCCTGCGGGGATGCTGATGTCACAGGCGTGCACTACCATACTCGGCTCCATTTTTTCCCCCTCATGTTTTCTTTTCTTAAAAGATAACCCCTAAAGCTTAGCAGAAGCTGGGGTGCCCTGTGGCCATGGAATTGACCACTACGTGCGGTCTGTGTAACAAAGCCTGATTCTGACCTTCCGTTTGCCTTGCCCAAGCCACAAAGTCCCATGCTTCAGCCGGTCACACCTGTAATCTCAACACTCGGGAGGCTGGGACAGAAGATCAGTGTGAATGTGAGGCCAGCCTGAGCTCCATAGTGAGTTCAAGGCCAGCCAGAACTACATAGCAAGATCCTGTCTCAAAAACCAAAACCAGCCGGGCATGGTGG
>PVJA010008341.1:51928-64798 GCA_004027025.1 Myocastor coypus
AAAAAAAAAAAAAAAAAAAAAAAAAAAAAAAAAAAAAAAAAAAAAAAAAAAAAAAAAAAAAAAAAAAAAAAAAAAAAAAAAAAAAAAAAAAAAAAAAAAAAAAAAAAAAAAAAAAAAAAAAAAAAAGAAAGAAAAGAAAAACAAAACAACAACAACAACAACAAAGCCAAAGCCAAATCAAAACAAAGCTTCTGCCAGAGAGGACCAGGGCTCCTATAAAGACACATTGGAAACCCCAAGCCAGCTACACAGCTGCTGCCTCCTCTGCTCTGTTCTTCTTTGAGACAGGACACCCCTATGTGGACAACAGATTCCCCAGCAGGAGATGACATCATCAAGGGATCTGCTGCTGTCCTGTCTTGGGCAGTGGTAAGCGTGGCCCAGCTAAGTGGACAAAGGTGTCCCAACAGGCTCTGGCCAGCGGGAAATGGATCCTCTCTTCGACAGGCATGGAGGCCGTCAGCTCCCTCCGGGTGAGGGATGGCAAGCTCTGCTTGTGAAATGACCCTCGGCGGCTCCCATTTCTTGAGTGCATGACACAATACTTGGTGAATTTTATTTTATTTTTCACTGCTGGGGATGAAGCCCAGGACCTTGGACATGCTAAGTAAGTACCCCAGGGGCTGGGGAGATAGCTCCGTGGCACAAGTGCCTGCCTGGCACGTGCAAGGTCGTGAGTTTGAACCCCATTCCCGCAAAAAGAAAAAGAAAAAAGAAAAAAAGATGGGGCCCGGCAGGATGGCTCAGTGGTCTAAAGCAAGCACTTGCTTAGGAAAGCGTAGGCTGCTGCAGGGACCGCGGTTCAATCCCCAGCACCACATGCTGCCGTCAGCCCTGCCCTCAGGGCAGGCTGAACCGGCCATAAAAATAAATAAACAAACAAAAGTTCTGAAACAAGAAAAAAATAAAATAAAAAATAAAAAAATTCTTTAAAATAAATAAACCTTAAAAAGAAAAAAGAAACAAAGAGATGAATCTCAGTCAGTCCTGCGAAGCTAAGCACCCCACCACTGAGCTATATCCCAAGCCCTCATTAAGTAATCCCCCCACCCGTACCCCCCCAACCAGGAATTCAAACTCAGGACCTTGTGCTTGCTAGGCAGGCACCGAGCCGGTAAGCTATATCCCCAGCTTCAGTAACTTTCTTTTTTTTTTTAAATAATTTTTTATTTTGTTTTCTTGTTTCAGAACTTTTGCTTATTTATTTATTTTTATGGCTGGCTCAGCTTGCCCTGAGGGCAGGGCTGGCACAGCATGTGGTGCCGGGGATCTAACCGCGGTCCCTGCAGCTGCCTGCAGGTGCTTTAGACCACTGAGCCATCCTGCCAGGCCCCATTTAGTAACTTTTAAAGTCAACCCTCTTTGTAGAGAATTTTCTGAAGAACACAGTGTTTGCCAAACAAGCCCAGGAATTGGAAATGCTAAGTTGGGTTTTGCCCCCAGGTCGGGCGCTCCTGCTCTGATGCGCTCACCACACCAGCCGCCCCCCCACCCGCCCCCCTCCCCCCCCTGCACACAATGCTCCGCATGGGTCTAGCCCCAGCACTGGGGGCACCTTTGTGGATGTCTTCCCCCCCCGCCCCCGCCCCCACTAGAGGGCCAACTTGTCCAGAAGCAGTGGCCCCTTTTGTTTGTGGGTGGGCCTGTGTTGTACCAGGGCAAGGAGAGACACTCACCATCTGCTCTCAGTGGCACTGTGAGTGTCCTGGTGGATAAGAGCCTGCCAGCCAGAGGCCAGGCCCAGAGGTGAGAGCGGAGGATGAGACGGCCTCATGAGCTTGCCGTATCCGTGCACCGAGTCGCAGGTAACGTCTTCTGTGCGGTATGGCAAGAATGCTCTCATCCACCCCTGGCTGTCGGAGCCCCTTTCTGGTTCTCCTCTTGGCCCAAGAAGTCTAAACTTACAATCCTAAAACCATGTTATTGGGATTTCACAAAGTTAATTCTAATCTACCACTCCCAGTGCAACCCACAGTGATAGCAAAGACACTAATATATATGTATATAATTACTGGGGAGCCAAGGGGCCCTAAGCCCAGCCATGAAGATGGCTTTCCGGAACCAAGAGGGTGATCCAGGGCTGCACTCCAGCTTTATTCATTGGAGAAGGGGGAGTGGCTTATGAAAGGGAATTGTGGGAAGAAGGTGAACACTGTGAGCCGGGCTAGGGAGGAGGCATGCATTCACCTCCACCATATTCAGAGATATGCAAAGGAGGTAATTTGCATTATGCCACTGAGGCCTGATCCCAGCTGACACTGTGGAGCATTGGCTCTTTGTGCTGTTATCAGGGAAACATGTGTGCCATCTTCAAAAATCACCACCGAAGGCTGGGCGTGGTGGTGCACGCCTGTAATCCCAGCACTTGGGAGGCTGAGGCAGGAGGATTGATACAAGTTCGAGACCAGCCTCGGTTACAAAAGTGAATTCAAGGCCAGCCTGAACTGCATAGTGAGACCACCTCGGCTAGACCAATACAACTGCTTAAGGCCAATTGAAAGAATAATGAGAAGTCCTAGCCAGCTCTGTACATTTCAGTACAAGGGAATAGGGTCAGGCTCAGTCAAAATGGAGACAGTTGTTTTTCTTTCAAGGAGAGCTGCTCAAGCAGTCCTCCACCCCTGGCTGTGAAGGACTTCTTGTCCTCTTTAGCTGCTCCCTGTCCAAGAGAGTCGGCCCATACATACTGATGAACTCAAAGTAAAGTTTCTCAACCACATCCTTGTGTGAAGATAAACAGACATGAAGATTGTCGGCTGATGAGGCTCAGCCCCTGGTACCCTAAGGGCAAGGGTGTCTGCCTCCAGGAAAAGAGGGGACAAGAGCTTGGGGAGCAACCGAGCAAGGATAGGGGTTCAGGGAGTCAGTCTGGTGGCCTGGGTCCTGGTGATCCCACACTTCTCTCTCTCTCTCTCTCTCTCTTTGGTATTTAGTGCAGGGTCTACAGGGTCTCACTACGTAGGTTGAACCCCTAGTGATCCTCCTGTTTTCAGCCTCCCAAGCACTGGGATCACAGACAGGAGCCACCATGCCTAGTCTCAGTTGCCTTCTCAGCTTGCTCCAGAGGCTAGGCTGGAACAGCACACTGGGGATCGAACCCTGGTGCCTGCCTCTGCCTGAGCAGGTCCTTCAGTCTTTTAAGGCAGAGAGGCATGCCTGCGGCAGAAAGCAGGCTCTTGAGATTCCAGACAACTGTTGCCTAGTAGAGGGAATCACAGTCAGAGATTGCTAGACATCCTTTCCAGTGCAGCTTGACGTGCTCAGTCTGGGGAAATGGACCTGGATAAATTGCTGAAGAGGGAACTAGAAAACAAAGCCTAAAATAGGTGGGCCAAGCGGGAAGAAGGGCTGCCATTCCCTAGATAAAATGCAGGATCCCCCAAATGGAGAGGAATGCAGAACTGAGGAGCCCTGGGATCCACGGCACATTCTGGGGGGTAACAGGGTGGTCCTATGTAGGATCAAGCTCTGGTGGTCTTGGGCCAGGCCTGATCGCTGCTCCTGGGAAGCCTGTGCCTGACTGCCAGGGCCTACAATCGATAACTCACAGTGGCTGATCTTAATAAAGCTGTGCTTTTTCTTTCTTTTTTTTTTTTTTAAGAATTATTTTATTTTATTTTTTTCTTGTTTCAGAACTTTTGTTTGTTTGTTTATTTATTTTTATGGCCGGCTCAGCCTGCCCTGAGGGTAGGGCTGGCGAAGCATGTGGTGCCGGGGATCGAACCGCGGTTCCTGCAGCCGCCCAAGCTTTCCTAATCAGGCGCTTTACATCCTGTCGGGCCCCAAGCTGTACGTTTTCTGTCAGTTAATTAATTTATTTACTTATTATTTTAAAAGAGAAAAAACCTACTAAAAACAATGATATGAAATTTCAAATCAAGATAGAAAGAGAATCCATAACACCCAGAACAAGTTTGGCCGTGAGCACGCAGGCGCACACGCACGCAGGCGCACAAGCACGCATGCGCACACACATCTTTTTGGCAGGGGCAGGTGGAGTCCAGTGGGGTGGGGCAGGGCGGGGATGGTGGTTCCACTGGAACTCGCGACACCCATTCAGCCTCTATAATCAGCTGAGCCAATTTCTGTAGTAAATCTTCCTCTATCCTATTGGATCTGCCTGAGGGACCAGGACTCAAACCCAGAGTATTTCCAAGTTCCTTCAGGTTACTGGCCCATGGTTTCTTAAGGTCACAGGCTGGAGGTCCCCACGCCTGCAGTTTATGTGCTAACGCCACTCGAGGCTCCTAGGGCTACCAGCACCCCTGCTTAGGTCCACTCTCATGTTCCAGGAAGGGATGGTGCGGCGTGGTGGTGGTGGAGTCAGGGGTGGAGGTCGCACACAGGCCCCTAATGATGAGTGTCCATTCACCGAGGCCGACGTCAGCGTGGTCACTGCCGTCTGTCCAGTGAGCCCCGAGGAGAGAAAAACACTGAACCCTAAACAGGCACCATAGCCCAGAAAGGTCAGTCAGCTTCCAGGTGACAGTTTGATTACACTGATCTAGCCCATCAGGGAAATATTTATTATTATTATTATTATTATTATTATTATTATTATTTTGGACAAGGTTTCCCTGGGTAGTTCAGGCTGGTCCTGAAAGAAGATTGATCCTCCTGCCTCAGCCTCCTGAGTACTGGGATTATTGCAGATGTGCACCACCATGCGAAGCTGAACTGTAGTTTAGAGTCTTTAGTCTCACATGACCAAGAAGGAAAAGTTAGCCTCAGACATTTTGGCAGGAGGGACCGGGTTCAAACTCACAACCTTGCCCTCGCCAGGCAGGCACTTGTGCCATGGAGCTATCTCCCTGGCCCCAGTCATTTTAATATCAGTTGATTCTGTCAAGGGTTCAGGGACATCCTTGCCCCCCTTCCTCCCAGCCCAAGGAGGGAGAAGCTTCCCTCTAGGTAGAGACTCGGGGGACAGGACATGGTGCTAGTGCTGTGCACCGTGGTGAGCAGATGGGAGTGGGGAGGTTGAGCGCTGGGGGTAGAGGGACACGGAAGGAGGCCCGGTGCTGTGAGCTCCGCTGTGGAGTCGAGTCTCCCTACATCCGACTGTTCCTCCCCGACGCGCTGCGTGGACTTAGCCAGGGCCTTGACTTCCTGACTCGGTTTCCCCACTTCATCCAGCAGGGAAAGCATGAAAAACGCTAGGTATGTCCTCTGGGAGACAGTATGTGCTCCAAAAGAGCTGTGATTGTTCCTGCCAGTAATTCCCCCGCTGGCCTCCTTCCCGTGGCCCCCCAGATTCCGAGGTGCCTGCCTGCCTGACTGCAGGCAAATCCTCCGATTCCCCAATCGCCCACTTTCCCGCTTTGACCACTAGATGGCAGCACGAGCCTAGCATGAGAAAGGGTGGCGCCGACCTCATCCTCCACGTTACACAGGCAAAGGGGCACGGCCTAGCCGCTTTCAGACTTCCTGTCACCCTCCGCGGCCAGTTCACCAGGCAAGCTCTGGGCACCGTCTCTGGGGCTGCCACGGGGATTTGGTGCCTTCCTTGTGCCCGAAGCGGGATTGAGACCCGTTTATCTGCCCACAGCTCTACCCGTCGGGGGGTCCTGACCTGTGCAGAGAGAGAGCCCTTCAGGTCCTGAGGTGCCTTCAAGGTGGAGAACAGGTGCAGGGCCCCTGGAGCTGGGAGTGCTTGGCGAGAATCGGCGCTCCTGTGGCCTGGGTCTCCACCTGGCATGTGCCCGGCATCACTCCCGGCCCAGGCGCCCTGGCAAGCCCAGGCCCATCACGACCGCACGAGGGCCCGGGATAGGCCACCCAAACGGAAAGGAACTGGGACACTTAGGGGCACGTGAGGCAGGCAGCACTAAACAATGTCCACGCTCCAAAGTTGCCGAATAAAACGCTCCGGCAGCGCAGTGAGGACCGTGCACCCATGGGAATGGACAGGGAGGGCCAGGACTGTCGCGCTGCTGCGGCGTGCATGAGGCTTCAGGCTCCGGGCCCAGCCCCGCTGCCCACCGACTGCTGCAAGAGGACTGAAAGTGCGCGCGCAGAGACTTGGGGAAGATGGCAGGATGGTGGGCGCCAGAGAAACAGCTTCCCCGACCCAGCAAGGATCTGAAACGAGAATTAGAGCCCATGGGGACAGTGAAGAGTGGGTCATATTGCGGAGGACAGAGGTGGCAAGGGGCACTTTCTCCCTGAGCCTCGGGCTTGAGGCGGGGCTCACACCTGCAAAGCACGGGCTCCACAGAGAAACACCAGTGGCAAGGGCAGTAGACACCGCAGACTCAGTGGGTGCCCCCAGGAGAGGGCGGCAGGCTGGTAGCACGGTTGGAAAGGAGCATGGGAGACTGAGCAGCTGTGAACTGGCTCCATCTAGCGGCTCTCAGGGTGAGGGTGAGGGGAAACCAGTCCAAGGGTGGAGGGGATCCGGCGCCAAGGCCAAGCTGCCGGGAGTCACTGGCAGTGCTGTGGGCTGGAAACCCGAGTCCCAGCCCTGCGGCCAGGAACCAAAAGCAGCAGGACTTCAGCGGAGCAAAGGCCGGGTTTGCCGGATTGTGCACCACTGCGGAACTTCTCCCTCTGGCTTGCTAGGGCCGGTCAGCACGCATTTGAGCTCGACCTGCGCCTTTAGGCCAGTAACAGCAGAGACACGCCTGGAAGTAGAATTTTTATTTGTTTTTCTTTTTCAGTACTGGGAATTGAACTCAGGCCCCTGTGCTTACCGTTGCTGAGGAACCAGGGATTGAACTCAGGACCTTGCACTTGCCACCCGGCAGGCACTGTGCCCTGAGCTATCTCCTCAGACCCCCCGCCCTGTTTGTTTTAGATTTGGTTATATAACTATAAATCCTGTTCACGTGGCTGAAGGTAACACCACCATGTGTCAATTTCTAGGTTTTTTTTTTTTTTTTTTTTTTTTTAATGAGCAGAACAGATTTATTGGGGGGGGGCTTCTGTCTGAGAGAGGGACAGAGGGCGGGTCCCAAGTGGGTGGCCCCCCTCTAAGGTGTGTTTGATGCTATTGTTATTACTGATTGTGTTCCTTTCACCCAGGTGACATAATTATTCTCATAAATGCTCAGCTATTCCTCCTTGTCTGCTAAGACTGGGACTGCCTGAGAACCATAAATAATACTATAGGCCACTGCCAAAGAATCAGGGGCTGGGCCAACTAGGCCATAATTCCTTTTCCCCAAACTTGAAGAGGTAGGAACTTCTAATACACTTAAAATCCAGCAATCTCTGGGAGACATCTCTTAGAAGTAGTCATTTCCTAAGGGTTCTTGATACTAGAAATAAAGATACCTACCATACACAAATTTACAAGATATCAATTCAGGAATTAAATTAAAAAGAAAAGAAAAGAATGAAAATAACAAGACACAGAAACAAGATGCAGCCCGACTTTCAGCTCGCCAAAGGCCAGCCCAGGGGCAGTGAGGTGCGGTAATTCAAGTCATCCCGGACTCTCTGAAATGCTAGTGGCAAAAAGCAAATGAATGAGGTTCTATACAAAGAAATCAGAAATAATTACTCAGGACTGGCCAAATAGCTCAGATGATAAAAGCACCTGCAAGCAGGCACAGGGGCAGGGGGTTTAATCCCCAGGTCTGCTGTGCCAGCCCCACCTCCAGGGTGCACTGAGATGGCAATTGAGACTGGGCATGGTGGCGCCAGTGGCGTGCACCTGTAATCCCAGGTCTTAGGAGGTTGAAAACAGGTTGATCACTATGAGTCTGATCTAATATTGAGACCCTGAACACCCTGTAGACCCTTCCCTAGAATATAAAAAAAAAAAGAGAAATAAATAATTACTCAGATAACGTCAGAGAGGATGAACTTAGTAAAGGGCATGATGAGTGACTCAAGAGAAGATACAGATAAAAATAAAACAGAGATGGGGCCGGGGAGATAGCTCCATGGTACAAGTGCCTGACTGGCAAGTGCAAGGTCATGAGTTTGAACCCTGGTTCCTCAAAATAAATAAACTCACTAATTAAATAAAATGAAATAGAGGAGCTTAGGAAGATTATGAAACCATGAATGCACAACAAAAGAAAGAAGTGGAATCCATGAAATAGATTCAGTCATATATTTCGGAAATTAAAAATTCAATTGAAAATGTACTAAGCAATATGAGCCAAGGTGAGGACAGAATATCAGATCTAGAAGACAGGATGGCAGTTATCAACTATGACTAGAAAGATCTTTAAAACATTTTCTTAAAAAGAGCAAAGGAAAAAAAAAAGAGCAAAGGACTGTGGAAAATCAGTCCAACAACTGCTACATAATGCAAAGAAATATAGATTTTTGTTTTTTATATTATGGCTGGCTTAGCTTGCCCTTGGGGTGGGGCTGGTGCAGCATGTGGTGCCTGAGATCAAATCTCAGTCCCTGAGGTTGCTTAAGGTTGCCTAAACAGGCACTTTAGACTGCTGAGCCATCTTGCTGGTCCAAAGAAACACAAGATAATCAGAATCATTTCTGAAAGACAAGGAGACAGTGTAAACAACATTAAAAAACATATTCTTTGAAACCATAGCAGAAAAAGTTCCAAGGATGGAAAAAGAATTTGACTTCTACAGATAAGGGAGGCACATAGAACACCAATTAGTCACGATCAAAAGTCTTTCCAAGGCTGGCCTAATAGCTCAGTAGACTAAAGCACCTGCTTAGGCAGAGTGCAGCAGCCAGTTTGATCTCCTGAATGCCATGCTGGCCCCACCCCCAGGGCACTGAGACAGTGATTGAGACTGGTGTCTCAATGGTGGTGTGTACCTGTAATCCAAGTCCTTGGGAGGCTGAAAACAGGAGAATCACTAGGAGTCCAATCTCCATAGTGAGCCCCTGTAGACCTTGTATTAAATACATTAAAAAAAAATCTTTCCCAAGGATTCCAGAAATTCAGCACAAGAACAGAATATTAAAAGCTGTTAGAGGGACTGGGGAGATAGCTCATGGACACAAGTGCCTGCCTGGCAAGTGCAAGGTTCTGAGTTCAATCCCCAGTTCCATTAAAAAAAAAAGAAAGAAGGAAAAAGGTGTTAGATAAAAGAGAGAGAGAGACAGAGAGAGAGAGAGAGAGAGAGAGAGAGAGAGAGAGAGAGAGAGAGAGAGAGAGAGAAAAGAAACCACTCACTCACTTATAATGGAAAGCCCATGAGATCACAGCAGACTTCTCAACACAGAACCTTAGGTCAAGGAAAGCTTGGGGAGAAGTATTTTAAGCCTAAAAAGAAAACAATCTCCCACCCAGATTGATGGATCCCACAAAATTATTGCTTAACATTGGTGGAGAGCCATGTGTAGTGGTGCACGCCTGTTATCCTACACTTGAGCTGAGGCAGGAGGACCACTGTGAGTGAGGCCAAGCTGGGCTGCAGAGTGAATTCAAGGTCAGCCTCCACTACACAGTGAGAGTCTGTATTTAAAACACTGAGGGAGAGGGGCCCGGCAGGATGGCTCAGTGGTCTAAAGCCCCTGCTTGGGAAAGGTTTGGGCGGCTTCAGGAACTGTGGTTCGATCCCCGGCACCACATGCTGTGCCAGCCCTGCCCTCGGGGTGGGCTGAGCTGGCCATAAAAATGAGTGAATAAACAAAGGTTCTGAAACAAGAAAAAATAAATAAAATAAAATAAAAAATTATTAAAAAAATAAAACACTGAGGGAGAAACAAGATACTCCAATGACAAAGGACACATTAGAAAATTCATGATCACTAAGCCAGCACTCCAAAATGTTCTGAAGGACATTCTAGAAAGAGATTAAAAAGAAAAAAAAACTACAACTTTGTGAACTCAAGCAGAATAACTTTATCAGACAAGTAATGAAACAGAAAGAAAATGAGGGGCTGGCCAAATAGCTCAGTGGGTTAAAGCCCCTGCAAATAGGCACAGGGGCCAGGGGTTCCAATCCCCAGGCCTGCAGTCTTGGCCCCATCCCTAGGGTGCACTGAAACTGGGTGTGGTGGTGCAGGACTGTAATCCCAGCTTTTGGGAGGCTGTAAACATGTGGATCACTGTGAGTCCAATCTAGTAGTGAGACCCTGAACATCCTGTAGACCCCTCCCTAAAAGATCCGAAGAAAATGAACCAACAACCAGAAAATTATATAATAAGGTAAGTCAAAACATATCCATTATAATTATCAATGCAAGTGGTCTCAGTTCACCAATCAAAAGAAACAGACTGGCAGAATAGACCAAGAAACATGATCCAACCATAGGTTGTATACAAGAAACACATTTAATTAAAAAAGAAATTCATAGACTGAAAGTCAAAAGACAGACAAGAGGCTGGAGAAGAGTAGGGCACCTATTCTATTCCCAGACAAAATGTATTTGGATGAAGACTGTTCAAGAGATACAAAGAAAATAATGACTTTGCATCCTTGCCAGGGCACACATCAAAAGAAATAGATATAAACCATAAATATACATGCCCCAAATAACAGTGTATTCAACAAATAGCAACAAATATTAACAGACATAAAAAAATCAAATAAGCACTTGTACAATTGTAATGTGGACCTCAGTTCCCCACTGTCATAAGTAGATCAACAAGACAAAAAAAAAAAAAAAAAAAAAATCAACAAAGAAATACCAGAACGGAGCCAAATTTTTGAACAAATGGACTTAGTAGATGTCTACAGTGTTTTACTCACAACATCAGAATACACATTCTTTTCAACTACACATGAGACATTCTCCAAAATAGACCACTTACTAGCTCATAGAATATACCTAATTAAAAGCAAAGGAGTTGAAATTATCCTATGTATATTATCAGAATGTGGTGCAGAGGCCCGGAGGGATGGCTCAGTGGTCTAAAGCACCTGCTTGGGAAAGCTTGGGCGGCTTCAGGGACTGTGGTTCAATCCCCGGCACCACATGCTGCACCAGCCCTGCCCTCTGTGCGGGCTGAGCCGGCCATAAAAATGAGTGAATAAACAAATAAAGGTTCTGAAACAAGGAAAAAAATAAAATAAAAAATTCTTTAAAAAAATTAAAAAAGAAAAAGAATGTAGTGCAATGAAATTAGAAATCAATGGCAAGGGCTTGGGAGATAGCTGGGTAGAATAAGTGCCTGCCTATCAAGCACAAGGTCCTGAGTTCAATCCCTGATACTGTAAAAAAGAAAAAGAAAAAAAAAGACTGGGGATATATAGCTCAATGTGAGTCCTCATAGAAGAAAGAAAGAAAGAAAGACAGACAGACAGACAGACAGACAGAAAGCGAGACAGAAAGCGAGACAGCTTAGCAGTGTAAGGCACCTGCTTAGGCAAGCTTAGGCAACCTCAGGGACTGTGGTTCAATCCTCAGCACCACATGCCATGCCAGCTCCGCCCACAGGGTGGGCTGAGCCTGCCATAACATAAAAAAGAAGAAAGAGTAAGTTTAGTGAAAGTGCGAAGTCTTTTTTTTTTTTTTTTTGTCTTTTTGAGACAGAGTCTCACTATGCAGTTGAGGCTGGCCTTGAGCTCACTTTTGTAGCCCAGGCTGGTCTCGAACTCGCACTGATCCTTCTGCCTCAGCCTCCCAAGTGCTGGGATTACAGGTGTGAGCCACCACGCCCGGCTAAAGTGCGAAGCCTTGAGTTTCCCATCACTTTGGTTTCATATTTTTTGGACTTAACAAAGTTGTGAATAGCACTGTTGAGGAAAATTGACACCTGTAGCACCGGTAGGATCTGAACTGTAGAATTCTGTATTCTGGTACTGTGATTATATTGTTTTACATTAAGAAAAGAAAAGAATTTTAAAAATTTTATTCTCTCATCTTGCAAAGTACAGTGAATAGGCCGGGTGTGGTGGTACACCCCTGTAACCCCAGCACTCAGGAGGCTGAGGCAGGAGGATTGGTGCGAGTTCGAGAGTAGCCTGGGCTACAAAAGTGAGCTCAAGGCCAGCCTGAGCTGCATAGCGAGACCCTGTCTCAAAAAGACAAAAAAAAAAAAAAAAAAAAAATAAAAAATACCAGCAAAAAATAAGTGTTCAAAAAAAAATAAAAAAAAAATATTTTTACTTAAAAAAAAAAAAAAAAAAAAAAAAAAAAAAAAAAAAAAAAAAAAAAAAAAAAAAGAAAATGGCAAGTAAACCACAAGAACTTCACAAGATATGGAAATTAAATAATACCCTCCTGAACAACCAATGGGTCACAGTGGAATCAGACAATTTCTACAATTAAATAATAATGCCAATACAACATATAATGTATGGGATATGATGAAAGTAGTCCTACACAGGAAATTTACAGTGGTTAATTCCCACATCGGAAAGTCAGAATGAGTGCAAATAAATAACCTAATGTGGAACGTCAAGCATAAAAGAAGAGCAAGTCAAGCCCAATTTTCATATAACTAGAGGAATAACTAATGCAATAGAGACCAAGAAAACAGTACAAATAATGTATCAAAGAGTTGGTTCTTTGAAAGATTAAATAAAATTGATAAATCCTTAGCCAACCATATCCAAAAAAAGGAAAGGAAAGACTTAAATTCATACAGTTAGGAATGAATAGCAGGTTCTTCACAAATCCAGATCATCAATATCTGGCTCAAGAACCTGTATTCCAATAAAGTAGAGGACACAGAGAAAAGGGATATATTTCTAGGTAGATCTGAATTATCAAAACTGAATCGAGGGGCCCGGCAGGATGGCTCAGTGGTCTAAAGCGCCTGATTAGGAAAGCTTAGGCAGCTGCAGGGACCGCAGTTCAATCCCCAGCACCACATGCTGCGCCAGCCCTGCCCTCAGGGCAGGCTGAGCCAGCCATAAAAATAAATAAATAAACAAAAGTTCTGAAACAAGAAAAAAAAAAATCTTCTTTTTTTTTTTTGTGGGAACAGGGTTCGAACTCACAACCTTGCACTTGCCCAGCAGGCACTTGTGCCTCGGAGCTATC
>PVJA010008342.1:0-64764 GCA_004027025.1 Myocastor coypus
GAGTTCAATCCCTGCAATCATATGCTACGTCTGGCCCCAGAACCCTGGGCACACTGTGCCAGCTGAAAATGGGCATGGTGGTACATATCTGTAATCCCAGCGCTGGGGAGACTGAGACAGGAAGATCACTATGAGTCTGACCTGTGTACCAAGACCCTGAAAAAACAAAATTAAAAACCAAAAACAAAAGCTGGGCATGGTGGTGCACCCTGGCAGTGCCAGCTGCTCAGAAGGCTGAATGGGGAGGACCACAGAAGCCCAGGAGTTTGTTAAGAGCCTGGGCAAGCAAGTGTGACCCTTGTCACAAATATCAAAATAAGAACAGGACTAGGACATAGCTCAGTGGTAGTGTTGTAGGCAGCTGAGTTAGATAGAAATATTATAGGCAGTCAGACAGGCGAGGCCCTCAAAGACAACATGGAAGACAAGGTGACTGTCCAACTAGAGACACTCTTCCACCATGGGCAAGAGTAAACAGAAGCAACTACGTACTTCCTTAGGGATGGGCATCAAGGATAGATACTCTAGGTATCAATCACCTTAAAAGATCCTGAAAAGAGTCACAAGCCCATACTCAATAGGTGGCATTCTTGCCCGCTTGCTAAGTGACTTGCCTTCCCATTGGATCCTGATGTCAACCAATTTTACCTGAGCAATGGTGCCTGTAATCTCACTGGTTGACCATAGTCTTTGTCCCACCTCATACCCACCTAAGCTAGTTCCTAGGTGTCTTCTCTATAAAGGTCCCTGGAAGAAACAGCTTCCAGGGGACACACACTGGGGACCACCCCTCCTATCTTTCTCTTGGACAGGTGCTTTCTTTCCCTTAATAAATATGTTCTGCTCATTACTTCTGTTTGTTCCTAAAATTCATTCTTCAGTTTTAGAAAACACAAATTTGCCCCAGGTATGTTTCAGGTTGGGGATCGGTTTTCTTTCTCTTTTTCTTTAGAATTTATTTTTTTCCCGTTTAAGAACTTTTGTTTGTATGTTTATTTATTTTTATGGCCAGCTCAGCCTGGCCTGAGGGCAGGGCTGACACAGCATGTGGTGCCCAGGATCGAACTGCAGTCCCTGCAGCCACCCAAGCTTTCCTTTTCCTAAGCAGGCGCTTTAGACCACTGGACCATCCTGCTGGGCCCGGGGGGGGGGGGGGGGGGGGGGGGGGGGGGGGGGGGGTCAGTTTTCTTTATATTATTTGGAGGTTCCCTATTGGAGGTCATCCATCCCAGATCAGTTTTTTTTCTTCCTGCATCAGTAGTATGCCTGTTTAGCAAGTGCAAGGCCAGGGAGGGGGAGTGCCTAGAAGCAAGAGATAAAATCCCCTCCCAGTGATGAAGGTAACTGCCAAACAAGTAACACTGAACTTTTGCTGCCCCTGAGATCACCTCAGTCTTCCAAACGCTAGGACTTTCTGCAAGGCACTTCCATACCAGCCCAAGAAGGGGCAAGGCAATGTTCTGAAGCTCTGGATTAGGAACCCGACTTTGCAACTTCTCAGCTCTGCTCAGGTAAACAAGAAGTCCTGCCAGGCTGTGCTCTTACCAGTGAGTGAAAAGGCTGGATAACATGATTTGCTGTGACTCCTATAGTCCAAAAATTTAATGATTCTACTTAATATAAAACCATTACAAGATATACTTGAATTTCTAAAACCTTTCAAGTATCTGACTTCAAAATAAGCACTTAAGTTTCCTTGTCTTTTTTTTTTTTTTTTGAGACAGGGTCTCGCTATGCAGTTGAGGCTGGTCCTGTGCTCACTTTTGTAGCCCAGGCTGGTCTCGAACTCGCACCAATCCTCCTGCCTCAGCCTCCCAAGTGCTGGGATTACAGGCGTGAGCCACCACGCCCGGCTAGTTTCCTTGTCTTGAAACTTCAAAAGATTAAGATTTCAGAAGATTTTTGCCATCAAAAAAATTCTTGGGGGGCCTGGCGGGATGGCTCAGTGGTCTAGAGCGCTTGCTTGGGAAAGCTTGGGCAGCTTCAGGGACCGCGGTTCGATCCCCGGCACCACATGCTGCACCAGCCCTGTCCTCAGGGTGGGCTGAGCCGGCCATAAAAATGAGTGAATAAACAAACAAAGGTTCTGAAACAAGAATAAATAAATAAATAAATAAATAAATAAATAAATAATTTTAAAAAAAAATTCTTGGATTCCTAAACAATCTATCATCTGCCCTTCCCTTCCACACCCATTTCTTTATTTTCTAACTGCTGTAGATTTGTCCAAAGACTTAAAACTAAGTCAGGGGAAAGGTCCAAGTCATTCTTTCTCTGCTTTCGTGGACTTAAAAATTACACTTGCCAAACAATTCAAAATTGGAACTATTTTCTAGATGAAAAAGAAAGAAGTTATTCTAAATTTATAAAGAACCAAATCAATTTTTAACTTATCAAGCTATAAGTGGTGCTAACATGCCAAAGTATGTCCACTGCCACAAATGCTATCTAGAGGCTCACTGAAAGACAATAAATGATCTAAGCAAAACATGAAGCTTTCATCTGAGTCCACATGAGCTCACTGGACAAGCAGTCATAACGTTACAAACAGAAAAACAGACTAGTGGGTTTGCTTTCCTTTTTTTTTTTTTTTTTTTGTGGGACATGGGTTAGAACTCATGACCTTGCACTTGCCAGGCAGGCACTTGTGCCACCGAGCTATCTCCCCAGCCCCCCCCTTTCCTTTTTATTTTTATGTAAACATTCAAGGGAAACTGATTTTCTTTGTTCAGTGTTATTTCACCTTTCCTGCTGCAGAAACCAACTGGGAGAGTCTGGTAAACTTACCCTTGAAGGGCAGAGCTCAGGACACTGACCCAGGGCCCTGCTATCAGCATGATTGTCATGAAATCACTTTACCAGCATAATTCACTTTCTTCACATCATAAAGGATATAACAATCTTATGTCTGTATAGCCTTAAACCAAGTCAGTCACGCTATTTTGGTAGCAAAAGCAATCTGCAGCATACACAAACAAGAAAGGTCAAGAAATACGGAAATAATTATAACAGACTGCATTCTTCCTGGAAATACTGGCATAGCACTTCCCTGGTAGTCTATTTAGCCACCCTTATTTTTATATTACTAATGATAGATTATCATTGCCTGATGTCAAAACTACTTACAAATACTTGTTTTTCCCTGTAGCGCTCCAAAACACAATTACCAGACAACCCAAACCACCAAAGTAGTTTCTCCATACCACCCAGAAGAAACTAGACAGTTCTTTTCTTGAACTGAGCTTACAAGCTTTGTATTTTTTAAAAAGTCAATGATTTCTTTGCAGCTTTCCACACTCAAAATGCATTAGTGTCAACTGCTCCTTGTACCTAAGATAGCTTCAAATAAAAAGTATCAAAATAAACTGGCTCAGATAAACATAGCTACCTTTCTTTTTTTAATCCAAAAGGGCTTTCTATAAATACCAAATTTATCTCTGCCATGCTGGAAAGAATGGATTTGGAAGAAATGCCTGGAAGAATAAGCTTACAAAGCAACATATGAGCACCTGAAAGATGAACACACTCATCCGCTCCATGCATGTAGGCACCCCAATCTGGAATTCCCCAGGATTCTTTATCTAAAATTCTCTTCCCTGTCTCACTAGCCTGCATGCTCTGTCTTTAATATTTCCCTCAATACACTGACCTTTTTACCTTCTATAATGTATCAGTATTCCTGAGTTACAAAAACTAATTTGTTTCTGTTTTATTATTGCTGTAGTCTCCCTCCTATCACTTCTCAGTACATTTTTCAAGCTCAAGTTCAGATTCCTAGTCCTTTTTAGGTAACTGCTAATAATGTTTTTTGAATTTTAAACAATGCGTGCCGGTTCAATTTTTTTAGTTCATTCATAGATGTGTCAGCTACACCATGGTCTTCACCTATCAGTTTTTTATAAGTACTACAAATGCTCAGGAAAGAGGGGCCTCCTCATTTTCCCCACATCTGCCCTTCCCAAAACAGTTCCCAGTGGGAGCATCTGTGCAGGTAACAGGTCAGAAACCCATTCTGCAAAATAATTTCTTTTTTGCTGATATAATTCTTATTTTATGAGAACAAAGTCATTATATCCTTGATGATCATAGCTGTTTCACCCAGTCTGTACTGGAGACTGAACTGAGGACCTCCTCACTATTAGGCCAGCATTCAACTAGTAAGCCACATCCCTGGTCTATCTTTAAGGAGTTGTTTTAAATTGTATTTTGAGACAAGCCCTCCCCATGCTGCCCAGGCTGGCCTCTAATTTACAATCCCAGTGCTTGCCCCAGGAGCATCTGGGACTACTGAAAGTTGTCACCACACTTGGCACAAGATTTTTACACTTCAAATTAAGTAAATACTTGCTAATGGAAAAAAAAAAAATCAACTAACTCTAAAAATAATGTCTGGCCAGGTATATAGCTCAGTGGCATAAACACCTGCCTGGAAAGTGCAAGGCCCCAAGTTCAATCCCTGGTACAACAAAAAAAGAAAGTCACTTTCCCCCCTCAAAACATAAATATACCATCTGTCTCAATGTGTTGCTACCAGTCAGAACAGAGCACAACACACACACACACTCAATCTTTTATTTCTGACAAAAAACATGCCCTACAAGTATAGTGAAAATGGGCTGAGTGACACTTGCCTGTAATCCCAGCACTCTGGGAGGCTGAGACAGGAAAGTCACAAGTTCTACTTTATCCCGGACAATTCAGCTTGACCTTGTCTCAAAATTAAAAATGGGCCAGAGGGGCTGGGGAGATAGCTCCGAGGCACAAGTGTCTGCTGGGCAAGTGCAAGGTCGTGAGTTAGAACCCCGGTCCCCACCCCACCAAAAAAAAAAAAAAAAAAAAGGGCCCGAAATGTAATAGAGCAAGAAGGCCTCAGATTCGATCCTTAGCACCAACAAAAATTAAAATAAAAAGAGGCCAGGGAGATAGCTCAGCAGCATAAGTGCCTGCCTGGTAAGTGCAAGGTCCTAAATTCAGTCCCTGATACTGCAAAGAAATAAAAAGTTAAAAACTAAATAACAACTAAAAAGAGCACAGTGATATTCTACTGCACAAAAGTATATATTTTATAAAACATCATTTACCTGCTTTGGCAGGAAATCAGACCAAGGCAATATAGTTGGATATTGTAATTTAATTATTGACACTTATTTTAAAGGAAAACAAAGTAGTATTATCAACAAATAAAACTCAACCCTTCCAGCTACAGTTTCCAATGTAGGGCAAGTATGTAAACAAACAGATTTGCCAAAACTATGGGGCTACGATTCCAATATAAGAAACACAAAGTTAAAAGAGGCGTCCAAATTTTTCATACTTCCTATGCTCAGACTGAAAATAACTCACAGGAAAGTGCTGTTGCCGAGATTCCAACCCCCACCTTCTGGCCATGGATAATCTTATCAGCGCTATGACGACATGCAATGCTCATTAGGACTATTCATGAAGCCGTTAGTCATTGTACCCTGATCCAACAATATCACCAGATGGGAAATGCAAGAGAAGGAGAGGACTGCAGGACCACAGCTGATATGTATACTACAAAGGCCACACCAGGCTTGAGACTTCTAATGCCACCCAACAGTACTTGTAAAGTCTAGTCTCATGTTTAACATAGGGAGAAACCAGCCGGGCCTGGTGGCTCACGCTGTAATCCCAGCACTTGGGAGGCTGAGGCAGGAGGATTGCTGCGAGTTCGAGACCAGCCTGGGCTACAGGCTCAAAGCCAGCCTGAACTGCACAGTGAGACCCTGTCTCAAAAAGCCAAAAAAAAAAAAAAAAAAAAAAACATAGGGAAAAACCAATGAAAGTCTTGGTACTTTCCTTCACTAGAGATGAGGGTACATGTAACAATTAAAAAGAAAAGATTTTGAGGCTTCTTCTCTTTAGTTGCAATTCAGTTTCTTGAAAAGGACCAAAAGATAAACGCAAATTTGTTCAAGGGACAGGACTTTGTTGTTGTTTTTTTTTTCTTTTTAAGACAATGTCTTGCTATGGAGTTCAGGCTGGCCTTGAACTCATGGTGATCCTCTTGCCTCAGTCCTCTGACTACTGGGATTATAGATGTGTGCCACCACAGCTAATGTGACCTATTTTAAAAACCTTGGTCCAAGGGTTACCACTTCTGTAAACTTGTCTCCCATGCCCACGCATACGCGCAATGTCACTAGGAACTGAACCAAGGGCCTTTGCACTGAGCAATGGAAAACTAATAAATTACTTCTAAAAATAGTATCACCTTTTCCCTTAAAATGTATAAATTTCAGGGGCCCAGTGGGATGGCTCAGTGGTCTAAAGCGACTGCTTGGGGAAGCTTGGGTGGCTTCAGGGACCTCGGTTCGAACCCCGGCACCGCATGCTGCGCCAGCCCAGCCCTTGGGGTGGGTTGAGCCGGCCATAAAAATGAGTGAATAAACAAAGGTTCTGAAACAAGAAAAAAATAAAAAATAAAATAAAATAAAATAAAAATGTATAAATTTCATCTGTTTCAATGTGTTGCTGCCAACCATAACAACACATTGCCTCAGCCTCCTAGTGTTGGGACTACAGGTATATAGTACCACACCAGGCTATAAGGTTATCTTCTTTTTTACTTTTCATTTTTTTATTTGCAAAGTGTTCCTCAATATCCTTCTCCACAGAGGACTCATGCAAGTCCAACCATCCAAAGCCTGATTTTTCAAATGAAAGCATGTTGCATTGTAATTGTCTATTTCCTGACTGAGCAGAAGTTTCTTGGAATGCAGTGCTCAACACCTGCTCCCCTCTGCAAAACAAATAAACTGTGAGGGCCACACAGTACCTGGAAGTGATCCTACCCTTTAACTTTTTTTTTTAATACTTGTCATAAGAACAAATTATAATAACATAGGAAAAATCTGGAATGTTTCCAGGAGAAGTTTTCTTCTTATAAAAATCAAGATGTTTGCCTCAATTTCAAAAGGAAAATTCCAACATTCGAATCCTATTGCTTTGCTGACTTGTCTATGGCCCCACTTTTAGGAAGTTCCCTCTGATCAGCAAAGGCTGATACAATCTTCCTGAATAAAAGCTGCAGGAAATGAAAACTGTCACCTATATGCCAGTGAAACAAAAGTGCCCATGGGCAAGGTCCCACAACTGTACCCCAAACCCTCTGGGATCTGCTGAGGAGCTCAAATTTGACTTCCATCCAAATTGCCTTTGTGAAGGCAGAGGTCACTCCTAAACCACAAGCATGTCCCTTCCCCTCCTCCACCTTCAGATTGAGGTTCTCCTCCACCCACCCCCTTGGGTTTCTAGCACACTCCTCAAAACCCCTCCCCCAACTTTCTCCTAATCTGTCATCACAAACAATCAGCAATTAGCAGTACCAGGAAAAAATAGAAAGGAGAATGAGAAGAAGAAGGGACAGAAGCAGGCTGTGGTGCATGCTTGGGATCCTAGCACTCAGGAAGATGGCCAAGTCTGAGCCTAGCCTGGACAACTCAATAACTCAGCAAAACCCTGCCTCAAAATAAAAAGTTTAAGGGCTGAGGTAGTAGTTCACTGTAAAGGCCCTGAGTTCGACCCCTGTATCACAAAATAAAATAAAATGAGAAGGAATGTGAGGTAGTGAAATCCTTTGCTTATATATGTCCAACCACCCCACCCTTCCGGTTCTTCATTCCCTGCCTTACTAGTCAGCCTCAGAGCAAGGCCATCCCCCAACTTCCTCATTCTTCCTTAGCCACCTCACCCCTTGTACAAACCTGCTGCCTCAGGCCTAGCCCTGGCTTGTATCACACAAGAGCTCACAAAGGAGAGACAAGAGGATTTGCCTGGGGACCAGGAGGGAGAGGAGGCCCAGACAGCAAAGGCTGATACAGTAATGGGGGAAGGGGAGGTTTGCTTAGGAAATGCACTCTGTGGTCCAGTCAGTCACACACTCAGAGGATGAGGCAGGATGATCACTACACTCCCAGGCCAGTCTGGGATACGCAGAGAGAGCTCAAAGTCAACAGACACTAAATAGTAAGACCCTGTATCAACCAATCAAATGAAATGATAGAACTGTGGGTTGCATTCCTTTGTAAATAATAAACATCACCAAGTATCTGTCAGACTTAAGAAATATTTACATTCTGTTTGCTCTAGATGTTTTTTGTTTTGAAATATCTACATTCTGGAGAATGTAGGAGCTACCCCCAGCTTACAGAATGTCTCTGCATTCATCTAGAATCCAGCTGGTTAAACAGTCAAACTTTGTTTTCTTGTTTTGTCTTACTTGGTTTTGTTTTTGAGACAGAGTTTCATTATGTAATTCAGGCTGGCCTTGAACTCACTAGCTAACCTGGGCTGGCCTGGAACCTGCAGCAATCTTCCTGATTCAGCCTCCAGAGGGTTAGGATTTCAGGTGTGCACCACTAGTGTGCACCATCTGTGCTACAGATTCCAATGATGACTCTGCAAGAAAATCCTTTTTTCTTTCTTTTTTTTTTTTTTCCCCCCGAGATGGGGTCTCAATATGCAGCTCAGGATGGCCTTGAGCTCACTTTGTACCCCACACTGGTCTTGAACTTGCAACCATCTTCCTGCCTCAGCCTCCTGAGTGCTGGGATTACAGGCAGGTGCCACCATGCCCAACTCCATAGGAAAGTCTTAATGGGATTCTTTTTTTTTTTCTTTTGTATTTAGGACAGGGTCTCACTACACAGATCGGATTCATAGTGACTCTCCTGTTTTCAGCCTCCCAAGCACTGCAATTACACAGGTGTGCGCCACCATACCCAGTCTGAATCGCCAGACGCAGCACACCCCAGAGGCAGGGCCAGCACAGCACAATGGGGATCGAACCCCTGCACTCTGTTTAAGCAGGTGCTTTAGTCTGCTGAGTTATCTGACTGGCCCTTAAACTTTTATTTTTAATATTAGTTAAAACTTAGCTTTTTCACTGTTAATTTAAAACCTTAATATTTTTTTCTTACCATGTTAGGACACCAGACATCAGGATGTTGGACTTTCAATTAATCCTTCCAAGACACAGGTCTATAAATTCAGCAGCCTGGAAGGAGTTCTAGGTGGACCAAATCAACTCACTCATCCTGCTTCTCTGTTTCAGGGTGTGCAGGTTCTCTCCTTATGAGGCTTGGATTTTGCTTTCAGAGACCATTCACCAAGCCTATATCTATAATCCCAGTGCTCAGGAGGCTAAGGCAGGAAGATGCAGCAAGTTCTAGGCCAACCTAGGCTACACAGAGGTTCTGACTCCACCACTAACGAAAAAGAAATGGCTTCTGAGGGAATGCTGAGTCTGACCCTAATGCTGAAGGCTTCTGATTCAGCAGACACACTTTAGGCGGCAGGAAGCCCAGTTAGGAAATTCCACTCCAGGGCCAAACAAAAATCTCCAAAACAGGAAGGTAAAATTTCAAAGCAGAGTTTGTGGACCCGAAATTTCAAAGCAGTATTTGTGGACCCTTACAAGGGCAGTCCTATTAGACAATCTGCGACAATCCCCAGTTTCCAGAATGGCCTCTAGGGCCACCTACCCAACAGCACTGGCTGTATAGGTTAACTTCATCCCTGCCATCCTGGGGCTCCAGACCCAGTAGCATGCCCAGTTAAAGAACAAGCTCCTGCTGGGCATGATGGTGCACACCTAAGAGGGGGTGGGTTCTCTGCAAATTCAAGGCCAGCCTGGGCTATATGGTAAACTTCAGGCTAGCCTAAACTTTATAGTAAGACTCTGTCTTTAAAAAAAAAAAAAAAAAAAAAAGCAAATTCCAGAGGTGCCAAGTCTGTATCAGAGATGGTGTTAAATGTAAATGCTCAAGATATTTAAATGAGTCCCAGCTAGGTCTGTTGGTGTGAGCCTGTAATCCTAGCACTTGGGAGGCTGAGGCAGGAGGATCGGTGTAAGTTCAAGACCAGCCTAGGCTACAAAAGTGAGCTCAAGGCCAGCTTGAACTGCACAGTGAGACCATGTCTTAAAAAGATAAATAAGTCAGGCCCAACAGGAAGAGCCAAACTTTGCATTTGAAGAAATAATTTCATTTATCTATTTAAAAATGATTTTTTAAAAAGAATTCATTGATGCAACAGGGTCTTGCTACACAGCTTGGACTCACAGTGATCCTCCTGTCTCAGCCTCCCCAAAGCTGGGATTACAGGCATGCACCACCATGCCCGATTTTGGTGGCCAGCATGGTGTGCCTAGCGTTCCTGAGCCCACATGGTGCGAGTACCAGGGATCAAACCCAGGTCCTTGTGCTTCCTAGGCAGGTGCTTAGATTGCCGAACCATCTCCCTAGTCCACAATAAATAATTTTTTAAAAAGAAACAATTTTATACTGGTCATATACTAGACTATCTTGAAGCCAATCAAATTTATTATATGCATACACATGTGCACAAACACAGATACAAATAGTATACATGCATATAGTATTTTTGTTCAATCCCCAGTACTGAAAAAAAAAAAAATCACCTGCCAGGCACATGCTTGGAATCCCTGCACTCAGGAGGCTGAGGTAATATCACCACAGCCCAAGGCCTACCTGGGCTATACAGTGAGACCCTGCTTAAAAAACAAAAACAAAAACTAAGTAGAGGATCCGAGTTTGAGTAGTGATTTTCTTGAAGTTACTGGCTGCACTGAGTTACCTGACTTTTCTGTCACTCACCCACACGGGGTATGTTAGGATAGTGGTGCCCTGACTCAGAAACAAATGTAATTTTTTCCCACAATTTTGGAAAAGATGGCCATATTGGTGTTCATATGGGAAAGATGGCTGGGGTTATGTTTGTTACCCAATACCAGAGTTTGCAAACAAAAACAAAATTTTGTCAAATGCTTGTTTTTGAACCAAATTGCCTGCAAATAAAAGTATTCATGACTCAAGATACCAATGTATTTCTATAAAATCACCTTTTTAAGACCTGGGGACCCAAATACAATATCAGTGACCTAGGAGTAATCTAAAGAGTACCAAAGGGGCTTTCTCAGCCTTCTTCTTAGACACAAACACTTGAAAGACAAAGCAAAGGCTTCCTTTGTGCCTGAAGAGAGGGAGCAGCTGTCACTGTGATATCCTTTGCCTTTTTAATTCTCTCCCACACCCTCCCCATCTACCTACTGGACCCTGGCTTGATCTCACTCAAGATAAAAAGGTAAGTCTTGAACCCTTCAAGGAGCCTAAAGCTGAATGCAAAATCCCAGACATACTAGTAAATAATGGAGGCACTGAACAGCTGAGACAGAGGCTGAGGGCATCACAGCACAGCCAGGAGCTCGGGACAGGAACTCACACTTCCCACCAGGTAACTACAGAAGCTTCACAAAACCAGTGGTTAGTGGTCTAGACCACTGAAGATGGGCACAGCTCCAGGAAGAGAGATGGGTGAGGAATGTTAAAGTACATAACATATGCAAATAAGAGAAAGAGCTAGGCAAAGGGTGCACATGAGTCACCCCAGTATTTGGGAAGATGAGGCAGGACTGCAGCAAGTTTAAAACCAGCCTGGACTACACAGAAAGTGGCAGGAAAATAAGAGACCTGTTTTTCTATTTGTTGGAGACCCTAATAAGATCATCATTTTATTCAACTCCTTCGTGAGGATCTCCAGAAGTTCAAGGCCAGCCTGAAAAACATATGGAGATTTTGATTCATGAAACAAAACAAAAATACTATAAACACATACTATAACTTCATATTTTCTATCCCTAGTACAAAAAACTTACTGAATTAACCAATTTCCTGTTTCAGCTTCCACACTAGGAATCCTGACTTCTCTGTTCCAGGCCTTCCTTGTGGTAATACAAGATAATACTACTTAAATTCCTTGACTCAGCTGCTGAAATAAGTCAACCACTCCAAGCTTGCAAAGCAAATATGCACTTCCACCCTACACCAACAAGAGGCTGCAGGTAGATAAAGTGTCTCTCCATCAGTCCCTCATTAGGCAACTTAACCCCTGCATTCCTGTCTCACAAAGCTGTGGAAGATTAATTGCAATGATCTGTGCATGAATGTGGCATCTGATGGCCAATAAATACATGAAAAAATGTTAACACCACTGGCAATTTGAGAAACACACATTAAAATAACAGATTCCACCTTATCCAGGAAGAATAGCCATTATCAGAAACCAAGTAAACTAGTAAATACTGGTGAGGCTACAGGGAGAAAGGAACCATTCTATGTCATTAGCAGAGATCAAGTAGCACAACCACTTTGGAAATCAATATGGAGATTCCTCAAAAAGCTAAGGAGAGGGACGAGGATATAGCGCCGTGACACAGTGCCTACCTGACAAGCACAAGATTGTGAGCTCGATACCAGGTACCCCCCCCCCAAAAAAAAATGGAAAGGAAAAGCTAAGGAGAGAAATTCAACTTAACTTTTCTATGTATCTTCCTGAAAGAGATAAAGACATATTTACAGTGACACGCATGTATATCCAATTTCAAAAGAGCACAATTCATAATAGCTAAATCTTAGAAGCAACCTATAATCTATCAATAGATATGCAGATCTTAAAAATGTATTTACAGGGGCCAGTAAGATAGCTCAGCAGTCTAAAGCACCTGCTTAGGCAAGCTTAGGTAACCACAGGGACCACAGTTCAATCCCCAGGACCACATGCTACCACAACCCTATCCCCTGGGCAGCCTGAACTGGCCATAACATAAATAAATACATAAAGTTTTTAAAAATAAAAATAAAATGTATTTACACACAATGGAGTATTACTCTGCTATTAAAAAATAAACTTGAGTCATCAGCAGCAAAACAAATACATCTTGAAACCATATACAAAAGTAAAATAAATTAGGCCCGGTGGGATGGCTCAGTGGTCTAAAGCGCCTGCTTGGGGAAGCTTGGGTGGCTTCAGGGACCGCAGTTCGATCCCTGGCACCACATGCTGCGCCAGCCCTGCTCTCTGGGTAGGCTGAGCCGGCCATAAAAATGAGTCAATAAACAAAGGTTCTGAAACAAGAATAAAAATAACAAAAGTAAAATAAATTAGACATGTATGCTTAAATAGCATATGGCTTTTCTTATGTGAAAAACCCAAAATATAAATACAGATCAAAATAAAAGATTACAGAAAATAGGGAGGTAGATCTTTTGCAAAAGGGTAGAAGACTGAGGGAGGGAAGGAGGGAGGGAGAGGGCAGGTGAAGGAAAGAAGGTGTGTTATGGAACGTGCCAGTCCCCACAAGGACCATGACTGGCGTGCACTGCAAGCAAGTACTAATAGAAAATAAAAATTAAAAGCCAGATGTCCACACATGCGGGGCACCTAAGCGTTACCTGGAACTCTGATGTCTGGGCCCTGGAGGCGGCCAATCACCTGCAGCTTCGTCTGGCTCTTGAGCCTCGTACACATTAGTGTCAGCATCCTCTGTGCCATTGTAATTCTGCCCTTCCAACTCCAGAGTTTTCCCTGTGCTCACAATGAAGGGCAAGTTCTCATACTCCAGGATCTCCTCATAGTGAGGCACATTTTCGTACTCCAGCTCACAGATGGCCTTGCTGGGCTCCTGACAGGAGGCCTCCCCAGACAACATCTGGTCATCCAGAGACTTCACCCTTAGGCCATCATCTGCACTAGTCCCGCCCCAAGGCTTCTGCTTCTTCTTCTTCTTCTGGGACTCAGGGCTGTAGTGATCTGCATAGTAAGCCTTGCCAGGCTTGCCTCTCTTCTCTAGGTCAGCCACCACTATGCCACACCAATCACTGCCAAACCCTCTCCACGGCCCAGCTGATAGCCAACCTCTGCTTGTGTCTCCCGGCTGGCTACTCCTGGGCTGGAATTTCTGAAAGTCTCCCTTCCTAAAACACATAGATAACTTCTTATTGAACAACTGTCTGAAAGAGTTTTTCTTAGGAGAGTATTTGCAAGGCTTGGTGCACCTATCCAGGTCCACGGAGGATAATGACTTTGCTCTGGGCTTGGTTAGAACAGCAGAAGTCTTACCACTAGAAGACACAGTGACAAGCTTCAAGGATTCTGAGTTCCCTAAGAAAGGTAAAATAGGATGAGGCAATTTCCACACTGGCTTTTCTGAAGTTCGTTTTGGCATATCAAAGGATGAAGACCTAGCTTGGCCAGCAGCACACAAATGCTGAAGGTAATTTCCTTCTAGAACCTTCCCTGAACTTTTTACTTCAAGTGAGGCATAAGAACTTTTCTCCACCAGTTCCACAGAGGCAGCCTTCTTAAGCACTCCTGAAGCAGGCAAGCTGTGCCTCTGAGGCTTTTTGGGGACAATTTTTGATGAACTTTCCTCCTTCATCATACAGTTTTTTTGCACTGCAGAGGCAGACACTCCCAGGTTCCCAGCTGGTGGATGGTCATTGCAGATTAATTTGAGCTGCTTAGGTAGGCTCCAAGACAGAGCATTGGATTTTGTAAAATGGGTTTCTTTGTCCTCATCATGTGATGTACTAGGACCATCTGAACCTGCTCTGCTGTCAGAACTCAAACTAGAGTCTGTATCAAAAGAAGGTGCCATGTTCTCAAGGGAAGAAGTGCTGTGACTACTTAGTTCACTTTTATTTCCCAGCTTCACTCTATTCACTGAATCCTGGTGACACAAAACATTCTCCTGAAGAACACTGACTTCACTGTTTTTTGAAGTAACTTCAAGACAGGCAGAGCTATGATTTAAATTTTCTGGGTCTGCAGCACTTTCGAGGGGAGTATCCACATGCTTTTGGCGTAACAGACGTGTCTTTCTGGGCTTCAGGGTAAGAAATATGGGGCTAGCTGGTACTGAGTCAATTTTAACAGAACTGAGGTCTTTGACCTTTGTGTTCTCACTAACTTCATCTAAAGATACAAGTGTATCTCTTTTACCACTTCCCAGAGCTTCTGGATCAGAGGAGTGAAAGTAATTATTGCTGTTTTTGCTTCCCTCCTTGCAAGTTTCAAGGTTTTGTAACTCACCAGTAGGAAGCTGCAAGTCACAGCTCTGAGAAATAGGCACCTTTTTGAAGCTGGATGGAGAAAATGAGGCATCTGGAAAATCAACTGTGAACTGTGCGTTGGCACTGCTGCTGCCATTTATTTCTGAGCTACCCCTGGATGTGTGCTTCTGAGGGTGACCAAAAGTTGACATTGGTTTTTTCAAAGTGTCTTTGAGTTTGGCTTCTAGGATGCTTGCCTTTATGATCACTCCACTGTGGCTCCTATACTTTTCATCAGAATTCTTTTTCATCTGAGTTTTTATTGTCAAAGAGGACTCATTCATTTTATTGTTTTCTAAACTTTCTTTCATTTCCAAGGGTTCTAAAACAAGCTGTTTTACCCATGTCTTCTTTTTATTCCCAAGCTTACAGATACATTCAGAACCACAGGGACACTTTGGTAAAATATAATCACTGCTTTGATCCCTTGTATTTTTGCAATGAAAACAGTTGGTGCTGCAGGGTGACTCTGGTTTATGCTTTTCTGTGGTCTCAGTTGTCTTCCTCAGTAGTGAGGGCGACGGCTCTCCCACAGGTAAAGTCTTCAGAACTTTTGGTTTGGGTGCGACTGCTGGTTTAGTTTTCCTCGTTGACTGAGGAATACTGCCAATCATGCTGTCCGGCTTGGGTGTAATAGCAAGAGGAGCTGGTTTACTCTGTGCAACCACGAACTTTGGCTTGGGGGCCACTGGTGGCTTCTTTATTTCTAAAAAGGGAAAGTCATAATGAGATTAAAAAAAATAATCAAAGGACAAGATGATATATGATTAAATAGGTAACATTTTAAATTCTTGATTGCTTTCTGAGGCTATCTCACTGGCCTAGAACTTACTGAAATCCTACTACCTCGGCATCCTAAGTGCTAGCAGTACAAGTATTCACCACCATGCTTGGCTAACATTTTTAATTTTAACACAATGAACCTGACATCTTCCTAGGTAGTACACACAATTACATAGTACAGAGTGAATACTACTGTTGAAAATTCCTTAAATTCCAGTACACATAGCTTTGGTATGCTGTACATTTCTTAACAAATCCCCAACTGGTTCTTCCATCTATTACTAAATGAAATAACTGACTTCTATTCATTCATTGAGAACTTAAAATAGAATTTACCTACATAACACAACTTTTCAAGTTTCTCTTGTAAGCAGACAATAGTAGTATTCCTCATTCATCACAAAATACAGCAGAGTTAGATACATACTCTGTCAAATCTGTCTGTCTACTTCAGGCCAGGTGTGGTAGCACACATCTGTAATCTCAGCACTCAGGAGGCTGAGGCAGGAAATTCAAGACCAGCTTGGATTACATAGTAACTGCCAAAAAAAAAAAAAAAAAAAAAAATCTACCTCAATACATATATCTCAAAATAATTTGGGGGAGGTATGATTTTTGATTTTTTTTTTTTGTTTTTTTTGTTTTTGTCTTTTTGAGACAGGGTCTCACTATGCAGTTCAGGCTGGCCTTGAGCTCACTTTTGTAGCCCAGGCTGGTCTCGAATCTGCACCAATCCTCCTGCCTCAGCCTCCCGAGTGCTGGGATTACAGGTATGCGCCACCACACCCGGCAAGGTATGATTTTTGATACAGGGTTTCATTATAGAATCCAGGCTAGCCTCAAACTGAAGGCAATCTTCCTGCCTCAACCTCCTGAATACTAGGATTATAGGTATGTACCCACCATAGTCCAAAACAATCTTTAAAAAAGAATTTAGAAATCAAGGTTTTCTAGGGCTAAGGAGATATAGCTCCATGGCATAAGTGCCTGCCTGGCAAGTGCAAGGTCATGAGTTTGAAGCCTGGTACCACAAAAAAAAAAAAAAAAAAAATCAAATCAAGGTTTTCTAACTTTAAAACTGAAAGTTCTCTGGCATCATTTGATGTAGAGATAATCTTAAGTAGAGAACAATAAAGCCCAAGGACAGCTATAGGGGGTTATTTGGGGATTCCGGAAACCTGGATTCAAGGAAGCAGATAACCTGTTTATTCTAATGGCTCCTTGATTGTTGTCTCTTCCCTTGCCTGGGATGTTACTGGTTGTCTCCTCCCCTGCTTGGAATGTTTTCAATTAGTATTTGTATTAACCTGATGTTAGGTAAACGGTGATAGAAGTAGTGGTCTCTAGTCTGCATTCTCTAAAGCAGTTATGCAAATTCTATAGGCTGTCCTTTGGTATTCAATAAAAGTAAGATTCTTCTGTGGGTTGAGGCTCACTTCCAGAGAGACAAATCTCGGTGAGTCCTCTGAGCTAAATTCATCGGTTTCTCGTCGTTCCTTTCAGCACCGACACCAGAACATTCCAATTTGATGCTCATATCAAAGCTAGTATTCAGCTGGCGAGATGGTTCAGTAGTTTAAGGCACCTGCTTAGGCAAGGTTAGGCAATGGCAGGGACCGCAGTTCAATCCCCAGTACCACATGCTGTGACAGCTCCACCCCAAGAGCAGGCTAAGTCGGCTATAAAAAAAATAAAGAATAAAATAAAACAAAGCTACTTTGTCCTTAAAAAAATAATAAAGCTAGTATTGCTATGTGTAGAACTCATTGATTGGGGATGCTCAGTCTACTGTTTCCTGACACTTTAGTTCATACAAAGTTAAGCACCTAGGCCCTGTTCTGATCTAACCATTTAAAGTTTCTTTTATGTTCTACATGTGATCACAATGTTTATCTTTCATTAATAATATTGTTCTAGTGCATTTAAAAGGTGAGGCCAACTTCTAGTGTAGCAATTCTTAAAGTATTTCCTTCATACCATTATATTATATAATGCAAATTTGTCCAGACCTGCTTTTAGCCTATAGGAATCTGATAACAGCTTTACTCCAAAGGTCCATGAAAGACTAGGATATGAAGAGACTATGTATGTATTTTGGTTAAATTTTTTTAAGATATCCTTCCCTGCATAGTTACTTAACTGTATTTGCTGAAGAAAACTTAAGGGCAGCCACTGTTGTCTTACTTTGACACTTGTTCCTTCATCAGCATAACACATTTAGTAAAAACCTTATTTACTAGGGAAAAAAATATCTCAAAATATCTACTGTAAGAGTGCCTGAGATTGTTACATTTACTTGAACACATGGAGATTTCCTTATTTCATTTGGGGTTGGCTTTCTTTTCAACAAAGGAGATTAGTCACAACACTTAGGGATGTATGATACAGAACTGAGTTTAAAAAAAAAAAAAAGAATAGGGTGCTCCACTTCCTTTTCCTAACTAAGGAAGACTCTCCCAAGCTCCTGATAGTACTAAGCATTGTTATTCAAATCCTAGGTAAAGTTAACAAAGTAAGCATGTTGAACTTTCAAAATTGTCAAGAAGGCAATTTTCTGAGCTTTTTTGTTGTTGTTGTTTCAGAACTTTTGTTTGTTTATTTATTTTTATGGCTGGCTCAGCCTGCCCTGAGGGCAAGGCTGGCACAGCATGTGGTGCCAGGGATCGAACCACAGTCCCTGAAGCCGCCTCAGCTTTACTAAGCAGGCGTGTTAGACTGCTGAGCCATCCGGCCAGGCCCCTCAGCTTTTTAATACATAAAAATAAACATGCTATTAGTTTGAAGGCTGCTGCAAGGGTCTACTAAACGCTGGGCCTAGTCTCAAGAGGATGAATGCCCTAGAACTCTTCCTAACTTCCCCACTTTCTCGGTAAAAACTGACAAAACCGTCATATTGATAGCATTTCTTTCACTCTCAAAACATTCTACCCCTGCAATTTACAAGGGGGAAAAAAAATCAGTTTTGCAAAATGAAATAAGTTCTGGAAATGCAACCATACAAAACACTAAAATCTCTCACCTAGACCTTTAAAAATAGTTAAAATGGCAAACTTGGAGGAATTTTTATTCATAGTTTTTTTTTAAAACTTATTTCACCTAATTGATCATCTATTTTCTGAACTTTTGCGCCATACCAGATGCTTGAGGGACAATTAACCAATCCATTGGCTTTTAATTATAGTATCTTAAATCTTCTTTTTTTTTTTTTTTTTTTTGGAAATAGGGTCTTGCTATGCAGTTCAGGATGGCCTTGAGCTCACTTTTGTAGCCCAGGATGATCTTGAACTGGCACCAATCCTCCTGCTTCAGTCTCCCAAGTTCTGGGATTACAGCATGCGCCACCATGACCGGCTAAATCATTTTTTAATCTCTGGTATCAAATTCATTATTTTCTTTTGAGTTTGGTTCCAGGAGATACAAATTCCTGTTCTCTCTCAGTGTCTTCTGCATCAAACTTCGAGTTGGGGTTGATTCCCAATAAACACAGCACAGGATTATGTTTCTAAAACACCTGCTGCCCACTGGCTGAATTAAATGAACAGCTACGAATCTAGATTTACAATTGCTAGTTACTTGTGTATTGGAGGAGGCTGATAACATGACTTGGGGAGGGGCTGACATAATTTGTTCTGGTGCACACCTGACTGTCTTGTCCTCTTTACCTGGGGCAGCTAAAATATCTCTGAATCTGGGATTATAAATTCTGAACTATTTGTTCACAAGAACCCTGACACTGTAGCCTTTTTGTCCTATATTATGTGTATTCAGTACACCTTTATCTGTCTTCTCCAGGGCCTGAGAATAATCAGCTGTCACGTACATATACTCTATCAAATCTCAGTGACAGAAAATTTCTTTATGAGAAAAAAAGGGATAGCATGGCTATAGCTCACTGGCCTAACTGCCTGCCTGGCAAGTGCAAGGTCTTGTGTTTGATATCCAGTATGAAAAAAAATCTAAATCCATTTTTTTCTTCAGAACCAAGAATTGAACTCAGGTCCTTGTGCTTGCCAGGCAAGTGCTTATTCTACTGAGTTATCTCCCAGCTCCTCCAAATCCATTTTTAACATAGAGTAATACTTTGAAATCTTAGCAGAAACAACTTCAAAAAAGATTGCTAAATAATTCCTCAATGCTTCATAGGACAAGAATTCAACTAGGTTCCACCGGGCATGATGGCGCACACTTGTAATCCCAGCACTTGGGAGGCTGAGGTAGGCGGATCAGTGTGAGTTTGAGACCAGCCTGGGCCACAAAAGTGAGCTCAAAGCCAGCCTGAACTGCACACCAAGGCCCTGTCTCAAAAAGACAAAAAAATAAATAAATAAAAATAATAAATAAAAAAGAATTCAACTAGGTTCCTGAAGTAATAATACACAAATCCATTATTATTTTTAATAATGACACTATGGTGACATCATGGTGTGCTCCAACATCAAGTTCTTAAAACAATATCAGATCTTTAAACACACCCAGAACCTCTGGATCACAGAGCATCAATAGTCAGGTCCAAAGCTTCTTTACAGTAACACAGCAAATCTTTTATTTATACAGCTGTTTGGCTTGAGGAAACATAAGGTAAGAAAGTAAAGCACTATTTTACTCATTATTACAAACATCCTTGTCATCTGTTACACATGTACACTCTAGGTTATTATACTAGCCAAGCAGGAAAGCACAGATATCAATGAGATGGTAACTTGTATGTGCCCAGAAAGATAGAAAATATACATTTACAATTATCTCTTCTTTTTCATATACTTCTCAGAATAATCCTAAAACTACTTTATCAACTACTTTATCAATAATCCAACACTACTTTATCAGCTCATTCTTTCATAGACACACATACATAAAAAAATGACCATAAAACATAAGCTCTTGTTCAAGACATAATTTTTTTTTTTTTTTCTCTTTTTGAGACAGGGTCTCACTATGCAGTTCAGACTGACCTTGAGCTCACTTTTGTAGCCCAGGTTGGTCTCAAATTCGCACCTATCTTCCTGCCTCAGCCTCCCAAGTGATGGGATTATAGGCGTGCGCCACCGCGCCCAGCTCAAGATATAATTTAGATATTCTGTTTCGCATACAATTTTTTCTTAGACTGAATCAAAAGTCCCAAATATCGCTGATTAGATCTAAAAACAACCCCTCCTCTAAATGAAAACCTATCTTGAAAGTTTGACTTTCACTATTATGCCATAAAGCAGCATAATTAACTTGTATGAAAGATGTATTTATAACTGTCTAAGAACGGGGACCTCAGTTCTTTCCACATTTACCATTTAGACATAAGAATTATAATAAATCTTCCAGGCTGGGAAGATAGCTCAGTAGAATAAGCACCTGCTTGGCAAGCACAAGGGCCTGAGTTCAATCCCCAGCTCTGCAAAAAAATAAAAAATAATTATCATAAATCTCCCAAAATGAGTAAACAAAACAGTAATGCTTCTTAATAAGCCATGTTAAAAACTTTCTAAAACAGCTAGATCCAGGAACTGTCCCTCTTATAAGCACCACAAAAAATGTCTGTGAATTTCTTTAATAGAAAAATATAAGGGGCCCGGCGGGATGGCTCAGTGCTCTAAAGCGCCTGTTTGGCAAAGTTTGGGTGGCTTCAGGGACCACGGTTCGATCCCCGGCACCACATGCTGCGCCAGCCCTGCCCTCGGAGTGGGCTGAGCTGGCCATAAAAATGAGTGAATAAACAAAGGTTCTGAAACAAGAAAATAAAATAAAATAAAAATTATTAAAAAAAGAAAAATATAAAAGTAGCTTGCATTCTTTTTGATATTTGGGGTAACTTAAACTTCTAGTAGGGGCTCCAGAAATCAGGTCTACATATACAAATGCCAGTGCTTCTATGCCTGTTCATTATAAATTGTTAGGACTGAAACCAAAAAATGATACATATAAAATATTAATATTTTAAATACATTTCCCACTACAAAAACAGAAAGAACTATTTAATTGGTTAGAGGGCTTTTAAATTTTCTAACCATTTTTAAAGTAACTATATTGGTTTAGTAATTATTTTTTTAAAAGCTTGAATGAAAGTGAGACACAGAAATTTAGAATGAAAATAATTAATTATGTAGGGAAGGTCTCCATTTATTAAAAGCGAGTCTATAAATATGATAAGACAAGTACCATACCACATGATGATGGATCTCTGGTGCATATGCAAAACATCAAAATGAAGGGCCAAGGAGATAGTTCCGTGGCACAAGTGCCTGCCTGGCAAGTGCAAGGTCGTGAGTTTGAACCCCGGTCCCGCAAAAAAGAAGAAAGAAGAAAGAAAAAGAAGAAAATGAAAACATCCGCACCTACATAAACATTTGCCTTTTTGTTTCCTCATTTCTATTGGCAGACTTCTTGCCCGGTTAGTCGTAATCTGGCAAGACTCCAGCCCAGCAACGCAACCTCTGTTTTAGAAATAATACAAATCAGAACTTTTAAAGTGCTGTTTGACAGCTGCGAGTTGCAGAAATGGCAAGAAGAGCACAGAAAATTCAATCTGACACGTAAGTGCTGATTCTAGAAGTAACTTTGAGGGTAAAGTTTAAACTACTATAAAACTTCCAATCAAAGTTTCTTTCAATACGGAAAAAAAGTTTTTTTAAAAAAGCACACACACATTATTAAGCTCTGGCTTTAAAATCAAGCCATATTCTTTTTTTTTTTTTTTTTTTTTTTTTTTTTTTTTTTTTTTTTTTTTTTTTTTTTTTTTTTTTTTTTTTTTTTTGTGGGACCAGGGTTCAAACTCACGACCTTGCACTTGCCCAGCAGGCAGTTGTGCCTCGGAGCTATCTCCCCAACCCCAAAGCCATATTCTTATAAAGTGACCATAACACCACTTTCGTAATTATTTTGGAACATAAAAACTGTTCCTTAAGAATGTTGAGTAATACAACGCCCAGGATTGCCCCAAAACACAGAGGTAAAGAGAGGCTTTGCCATTTAAATCATAGGGAAGGTCTATAAGATGTGGACAAAAACAAAGCCTTGTCGAGTGTAAGCAGTAGAAAGAGACAAAAAGTTCCTAAAGTTGAGTGCTGGATGGTTAAGACAATTGCCAGGCGCAATCCTGCTGCTCCAGCCTCGGAACACAGAAGGAAAACGAACCGGGACAGGAGGAACATGTCCAGCAACCTCCCTCTCTCCTCTAATAGTGTGGGTGCTCAGCTCTGTGGCTGAGCGTGCCTGGAATAACTGGTTTCTTCACGTGGAAACGCACCCTCTTCTCCTAGGCAAAGCAGGGCAACCCCAAAGCGCAGGAGGTGAGCGGACCCGGGAAGGGGGACGGCGGAGTCCACCTGAAGCCCGTGCCCCGCTCGGAGGCTCCGAGTCGCCCGCGCTCGCTGGCGGGAACGACGCGGCCCCGGCGGCGTCTGCTCCGCGCCCACCGAGATTCCCTGGAAGACGGAGGCCACACGACTCGTCCACCCCGGGAGGAAAGTCGCCGACTCGCTCCAAACTTTCCGGCCACTCACCGGCGGCAGAAGTCATGATTCCCCACGCGGCTCGCTTCCCTTCCAGCGCCCTCAATCCGTGCTCCCGTCTCGGTCCATTGTCTCCGGAGTCCGTGCAAACGTGAAGAGACCCCTCGGCGCCCACATTCCGCCTCAAACCTCACAAAAGATGCGGCCGTCGCCAGCGAGCAACCTAGCCGGGTTCCCGAGCGTCTGGCGTCCTGGAGCTGCAGGCGGGCGAGCACGAGCGCCACCCCACCGCGCTCCGAACCGAGAGCTAAGCGCGCACCCGAGCCACACTCACCGCGATTCAGCCGGCCCGCAACCCTCAAGGGTTCCACAAGAATCAGCGCTTCGCACGCCCCCACGCCCCCTGCCAGTAGCGGCCGTAAAAGGCAGACAAAAGCCCAGCCTTCCCCAATGGGAAAGCAGGAACATCTCTTTAATCCCGCCCCCTCCCGCCCACACGCCCATTCTTTACTCCAATAAGAAGACCGGGGAAGGAGGCGAGAACCACAAAGGGTGCCGGGAACTGTAGTTATCAGGCTTCGCGGGACCAGCAGAGGCAAAAGCCTGTGTGCCGCCTGTTCTGCTGCCTTCATTTCCCATCGTGCTGAGGTGGGTGGCATGGCGGAGAAGGATGACACCGGAGTTTGACGAAGAGGTGGTTTTTGAGGTAAGAGGAAAATGGCGGTGGGCGTGGATTGCCTTTGTTTGGAAGGTCCACAAGGAAAGCGAAGAGGCCGGGAGAGATCCGGACAAGGAATCGGCCGACGCTGTCCTGCGGGTCTTAGCCACCGACCCCTGCGGTTTCGGGGCCTAGCATCGGCCACAGCGTGACAGGTGGAGTCCGGGACGCCCGGAGGCTACCGGCCTCTGCCTTAGCCCGTCGGGAGTCCCTGTCGGGACCGGCTGCCTGGTGGTTGGGCGGGAACCCTGTCTGTTTCCGCCCGGGTTGGAGGCGTAGCGGGGAGCAGCCCGCCTGGCTGGGGCGGGGCTGGACTGCCTGCCTGCCGCTCTGGGACAGATTCACCTCCCGCTTAGCTCAACGGTCTTTTGGGGGTCAGATCGGGTAGTTCTGCGGGTCACCCTATAAGGTCCCGGCGTGGCCCTCGGAATGCAGGCAGCAGGTGCCAGTGCTTTAGCACCGCGTCAAATCTCTGGGCGTGGGACCTGCGGTGGGCGGTGAGCGCCGGGGCACCTCAGCATCGAGGTTGCTATTCTTTTGTCCTTTGCTGTTGTGCTAGGTGTAGCCAGTTCTCCTGAATCGAGGCTCTAGATGTGAGTGCTTTTGTGTAGCACTACTTTAAGACGTTCTCTGCCATCTTGAATGGGGAAAAAAAAAAAAAAATCAAGCTCGTATGTTTGATGCCATTCTTCGATCAGACCCAGGTCAAAATTCAAAGCCCTGTAGGTATGGGTTGCGCATGTATGCTTTACTTTTTCGGCATCCAACTAGGGTTTAAGAAAATTGTTTCTAAAAATGAATGTATAGAAGAAGTGCCCCAAGTCGTACAACAAGAAACCAAGGCACAGAACGTGAAACGTTGAATAGATACGAACTGTTATTGCATTATCTGGAAACAGCTGCCTACTCATGCCTACCTCCAAGAGCTACACCCTCTAAATGGCAGCACAGGTGAATTTTGAACTGTGAATTGGATTAGAAAGACAGAAAAAATGTAATATAGGGAAAAAATGCTGAGATAGCAGGTGTGAAAGAGCCTGGATTGCATTTTTAGGGCCTCAGGGATGGCTGGACTCTATGTAAAGGGTGTCAGCAAATGTAATAGTGAAAATGTGACCATTTTATTGTAGTAAAGAGTCTGGATGTGAGTTCACTAGAGAAAGGGTCTGAATTTTGGAAGTGAGAGAGAAAATGATAAGGTAATGACTTCGGCATTTCTAAGGTAAAATTGAGGAAATGGCAGATTGAATGTGGGAGTTGAAGGAAACAAATCTATATTGCTTAGATTTCTAGAGTAAGGAAAACTGGGTGGCTTTATTTTTTTATACTATTTTAAATTTTTTCTGAGTATAATGGTAATAAATGCTCAAAACTATTTAATATGGAAAATAAGCCAAAAGTCTTTTGTCTCACTGCCTAAAGATGGCCATTGTTAATGAAATGATGTGTTCTTACAGGCTATTTAAATGTATGCTTATGTGTGTGATACTTTTTAACACAAAACATGCCATATAGAATTTTGTATTCATTTTTCACTTAAATATATCTTACATCTTTTTTATTCATTTTTCTTTTAAAACATTCAGAATATAGTATCCCACCATAGCCATTTTTATGTACCATCACCATTTTGTGTATAGACTGTTTCAAAATGCCATTGTAAACAATAATGATACAAGTTCGTCTTTAGCTGCAGCTCTGATTTTTGCCTCAGAATAATTTCTAGAAAACAGTAGATCAAAAAACATAACCTTAGCTGGGTGTGGTGGTACATGCCTGTAATCCCAACACTGCAAGGCTGAGGGAGGAAGATTGTTTTGAGTCCAAGACCAGCCTGGACTACAAAGTGAGCTCAGGCTAGCCTGAATTTCATAGCGAGACCCTGTCTTAAAATGAGAGAGAAAGAGAAAAAAAAAACCTTTTTAAAAGACATATGCAGGAAGGTCATACCAATTCACATTTTTATTAGGAAGAATAAATACTAGTCTTACTGAATTCTCATCAGCAACTTTTATTTGGTACTGGCAGTTGGCTCATCCTAACGTAGATATATCTTCAACTTTCTTTTCTTTCCTTTTTTTTTTTTCAGTTGATACAAGGGTTTTGCTAACTTGCCCAAGCTGAGCTTAAATTTGGGGTGCTGCTACCTCTACCTACAATGCAGGAATTATAAGCATGGGCCTCTATGTCCAGCTCACCAACAACTATATCAGTGTCCTTAATCTTTGCTAACTTGATAGGTAAAAATAGTGTTCCAGGGGCTGGGGAGATAGCTCTGTGGCACAAGTGCCTGCCTGGCAAGTACAAGGTCGTGAGTTCGAACCCCGGTCCTGCAAAAAAAAAGTGTTCCATTGTTATAATTTATATTTTGTGCATTTATGAATTTATTTCCTTTGCTTGAACATTTCTCTTTACTTTGGGGAGCCATTATCCATTGGATACTAGTTTATATTTGGTTTTTGGTCCTGGGAATTAAATCCTGGGTCTGACACATGCCAAGCATGTGCTCTATCTCTGAGCTATACTCCCAACCTAACTTCTTAATCGCTGACTTACATTAGTTCTTCTTATATGACTAACGCCTTATCTTACTTATAAAAAAAATATTTCCACTTCTATGTTTACTTACTGTCATGCATGTTAATTTTTATTCAAGCATCGTATACATAAAGTGTATACACACATCATAAGCGTGTAAGCATCTCAAAGATGACTGCTGTTAGCTAGCCTAAATTAGTTTTATCTATTTGTATTGTTTACACAGTGTCAAATTCCAATTTATGTTTTTTGTTCATTTTGAGGCAAGGGTCACTATGGAGTTCAAGTTGACTTCAAACTTACTTTGTAGCCCAGGCTAGCCTCGAACCTATAGTGATCTTCCTGCCTTGGCCTCCCAAATGCTGTAGTTACAAGTTTGTGACACCATGCCAGGCTCTATATATGTTCTTTTGTGCCTGCATTTTTTTTTCCATGTCTCTGGATTTATTTATGAGATTCATCCATATTGTTATCTGAGTGTTTTTATTTTAGCATAGTAGAAAAACAGGCACCCTTCCAGTGACCTATCTCTCCTACTAGACCACTTTTTTTTTTTTTTTTTTTTTTGGTCTTTTTGAGACAGGGTCTCTATGCAGTTGAGGCTGGCCTTGAGCTCACTTTTTGTAGCCCACGCTGGTCTCGAACTCACACCAATCCTCCTGCCTCAGCCTCCCAAGTGCTGGGATTACAGGCGTGCGCCACCACACCCGGCTAGACCACTTTTTAAGAGCAGTTTGGCTATGAGCTCAATCCACTGATAAGTATATCATCTTCATGATCTAGCAAAATCTATAATTAGTTTTTACATCTGTACAATAGCAAATCTTCTCAATCCATGAAGTATTTATTGCTTGCCCTCACTGTGTGTTTGCACCCATATGTGCATGCTTATACAAGTACATACTGCAGATTGAACCCAGGGTTTTGTATGTGAAGTACGTGTGTTACCACTGTTATGGTCCCTTCCCATCATTGCTTGCCTTCTCAATGTGTGAGAAAGCTTCCTATCCCTCTCCAACATCTGCAGTAGAATGTCAAAAAGGCTATGAATGTAGTCCAGTATTAGAGTTGTTGCCTAGCATGCACAGGCCCTGGATTTACTACCTACAGCCATCAAAACTAAGAACTTGGGAAAATTAAAATTAACTTTTAATTTAAAATTAAATTTTAGGGGCTGGGGAGATAGCTCCGAGGCACAAGTGCCTGCTGGGCAAGTGCAAGGTCGTGAGTTCGAACCCTGGCCCCACAAAAAAATAAATAAATAAATAAATAAAATAAAATTTTAAATTAACATTAAAATTAACTTTTTTTTTTTTTTTTTTAATCCAGTACTGGGTATTAAAGCCAGGGCCTTACTCACTGAGCTACATCCCCTGTGCCCTTATTTTTGGAGACATTCTCTTGCCATGTTGCCTGGTCTTGCTATGATCTTGCCAACTCTTCCCCTGTCTCCAGGGGTGCTAGCACCAAAATGTTCACCACTATACCTGGTTTAAAAGATTTTTCCGAATTGGAAAATTTGGAATTCTCCAAATTCTGTTGGAGAATATTCCAACAGAATCCTTTCTCTAAAATTCTTAAGGTGTCTTATGCAAATTTCCATTTCTTTTTTTTTTTTTTTTTTTTTTTTTTTTTTTTTTGTGGGACCAGGGTTCAAACTCACGACCTTGCACTTGCCCAGCAGGCACTTGTGCCTCGGAGCTATCTCCCCAGCCCCTCCATTTCTTACATTACTAATAAAATTGACTATCTTTTATATTTGTGTTTCTAGATTCAGGGGTAAGGGTTTATCTTCCTAATCTGAGACAAAGAGGTCTGTACTGAAAGATGGTGCAGGAAAGGGGCTAAATGAAAGAGGAAGGAGAAAGGTTCCAGGGCCCAATTGCCCAATTACTCGCCTTTGTTGTAGGATCTGAGCACCTACATTTCATCAGGACTGGGTTATCTGTGCTCGTGAAGCTTAATTACATTATAGTACAATTTTTTTTTTAAATTTTATTTATTTAATTATTTTTCTTGTTTCAGAATCTTTATTTGTTTATTCACTCATTTTTATGGCCGGCTCAGCCCACCCCGAGGGCAGGGCTGACACAGCATGTGGTGCCGGGAATCGAACCGCGGTCCCTGAAGCTGCCAAAGCTTTTCCAAGCAGGCGCTTTAGACCACTGAGCCATCCCGCCGGGCCCCTATAGTACAATATTATACTGCCTTCTCCCAAGACCATTTGTTTGAGATGTAGGCCTTGGTAGCCTCAACCTCACAATCCTCCTGCTTCTGCTTTCTGAGTGTTGGGATTACAGGTGTACGCCACCACATCAAACTAAGTTGGTCAGTCTTGGATCTGTCTTTGGCTAAACAGCAACAAGTTTGGAAAATGGTGGGCAGTCACCGTGTCTAACGTGACTGTTAGGCAAAATCAAAAGTAAGTAGCAAGATTATTGTCTTATTATTATAATTATTAATTAAAATGTTTGGAGAGTTAAAATTATCTCAGAAACATATAATTCTGATGTTACTCTCAACTCACAGATTCTTTTCATTATAAATTGTAGAAACTCTTAAAGGCATTCATTCTCTCTAAACACTGCAACTCCCATAGGAACAAGTACCTGGAAATAGGACTCTTTTATCTGAAGGACCAGTTTTTCTACAGCTTTGCATTATTTGTTGTCCATCTAAGCCTTGTCTTTCTAACAACAGGGATAGTACTGTTGTCGAATCTTTTATGTAGTCTTCAAATCCCAGTCCTTGGGAGTTGGGGGTATAGCTCAGCAGCATAACCACCTGCTTGGCAAGCACAAGGTTCCATATTCAGGCCCTGGTACCACCAGAAAAAAAAAAAAAAAAAAAAGTGAAGATTTTAACAAATCCCAATCCTTGATATTCTCTGCAGTTGGCCTCTTTACTGGCAAAGATTTTTGGTGGTGGTTTGAACTCACTCTGCCTCTTTTTCTTTGTTTCTAACTGAAAAGGTAGTTTAGCCCCTCTTATAATGATCTCTTTTCCTCCTACAATCCTGATGGTTGTCTTAGGTTGTTAATGTGATTGAACTTTTTTTAGTTGTGTGTTCTGTTTTGATTCTTTTCCTTTTTTTTGCCAATAGAATAAAATCAATTAAATGAAAGAAAATGAAAACTTGTGTATTTAAAATACTGTTTAAAAAATCTGTATCTTGCCAGGCATGCTAGTGCCTGTAATCCCAGCACTTGAGAGGCTCAGGCAGGAAGATCACTGTTTGAGGTCAGCCTGGGCTATAGAGTGAGACCTTGTCTCAAAAACCTTAAAAAAAGAAAGTCCCTCTCTTGTGATTCTCTTTTGTCTTTTTAGTTATTATATGTCTCTAAAGAGTGCTAAAGCATTTTCCTAAGTGTTGTTTGTAGATTCTTTCCTCCTTGAATTATTGATTTGACTAATAGAAGGAAATTGTCCTTGCCTAGGAATGTACACATGGCCAGCATCTGCTGCTTTGATAAGGGAGCTTACTGTCTGGGATACACATGTATGAAACAAGATACTATATGTCATTTTTTAAAAATTTTTTAAATATTTGGCACAGGGTCTTGCTACTAAGCTCGGACTTGTAGCTGTCTTTGTGTCTCAGCCTCCCCAGCACTGGGATTATAGATGTGGGCCATCATGCTCAGTTTGCCTGACTGGCCTGAGCTACTTCCCAGCAGTTTCATGGAAGCAATCTCAAGTGATTGCTTTTTTTCTACTGTACTTGGAATCAAACTCAGGACCTTGAGCTTGCCAGGCAGGCACGGTGCTACTGAGCTAAATCCCTGGCCCATCACTGCTTTTTTAAAAATGCAAGTGTCTTTGCCTGAAGTGATAGCACACATAGTACTTACATTATTTCTTAGGGTAACCTGGGTACTTTATGCAATTATATTAAAAATTTTCCACTTTTAAAAATGGATTATAGAAGGCAAACTAGTCTGTGAGTCAAGAGTGTGACACATTGATCAGTAATGAGTTTGAGTACACTACTTAATTTCTCTGGAGTTGGTTTCCCAATTGTAAGTGTGAAGTTGTGTGAATTAGTATGAAATTGTTCCTACATCTTTTCTTAGGGGTCTGAAGCTGTCTGGTGGGTTAGTAAATGAAAGTAGGCCTTTAGAGGCTTCATTAATTAGGATAGAGGGGAAGCCAATCTATCCATTTCCAGTCTATTTTTAGGCTGGAAACCATGACTCTATTTTCATTTCCCCTAGTTCCATCCCAGATGTTCCCCAAGTTCCTAGGTATAGAAAAGGCCTGGAACTCACTGTGTTCCCCAAGCACATGATGGAGGTGGATACAACCATCGTCACCTCTGAATTGCTCTACAGTCACCTGTGGATCCACTGACTTCCTGATCTTCCCACAGCAGATTAACAAATCAAGCCACCTCTAGAACTAGTCTTTATTTGATATAATATATTTAAGGATGTTCTTTAGTTTTAAATCTGCTTTATAATTTATATAACAAGCATATTATAACCATCTCTATTTTATGATGTAGATTTTGCTGATTAATCCACATTTAATTTCATATCTCTTTAAGACCTTTTGAAAATAGTTCTTCTGGGGCTGGAGGGATAGCTCAGCAAACAAAAGTGCCTACTTAGGCAGGCTTGAACAGACCAGGGACTGTTCTTCCATCCCCTGCACCATGTGCTGCATTAGCCCCACCCCCAGGGTGGGCTGAGCAAAAGGGGGAAGGACAGAGGGAGGGGCAGAGGGAGAGGGAGAGGGAGAGAATGGGTCTTCTACTTAAGTATATATATATATATATATATATATATATATATATATCTTTTTTTTTTTTTTTTTTTTTTTTTTTTTTTTTTTTTTTTTTTTTTTTTTTGTGCCAGACTGGGGTTCAAACTCACGACGTTGCAATTGCCAAGCAGACACTTGTGCCATGGAGCTATCTCTCCAGCCCCTCTGTCTTTATTTTAATTCCATTATCAGTCTATCTTTTATCTCTTCACAGAACCACAAGCTTGTCTGTCTTTATTTTAATTCCATCATCAGTCTGTCTTTTATCTCTTCACAGAACCACAAGCTTGATCTCTGCTCTTCTGGTTCTCCAGGTCCACAACATCAGAACCAGGGAGAGCTCCATCCACCCTTGCTATCTGCTTTCTTCTTAAAGATGGTTCTTTGCTTTTGTTTTGGTTGAGTCTGTAGGCCTCCCAGATCAACTTCCTTGTACATCTCTTTCTTTTGTTGAGGATATTTGTTTTTTATTTTGCTCTTGGACTTAGTCACATTGTACTTAAAGCACATATATTCCATTGTGTACAAAGACCCTAATGTTTGCCACTTACAGCACTCAGGTAAGACTAACAGAAAAATTTCTGAACATATGCTATACCTACTCTACTAGTTTATTAGGGAAACTTCAATAAACACTCTTATTAACGGTCATCCTCTTTTTTTTTTTTTTTTTTTTTGTCTTTTTGAGACAGGGTCTTTCTATGCAGTTCAGGTTGACCTTAAGCTCACTTCTGTAGCCCAGGCTGGTCTCGAACTCACACTGATCCTCCTGCCTCAGCCTCCCAAGTGCTGGGATTACAGGCATGTGCCGCCATGCCCAGCTTGAAAGCATTTTTAAAATCTTATTCTCCCTATAAGCTTCATTCTACAGTTGCTAAGTAATAATAGCATTGAGGAAATAATGTTAAGCAGTTTTTTTCCAAAGAGCTGCTTCTGCTGGGAAAATACTTAGTAATGGCAAAGGTCTGCTTTCAGTTCAGTGGCCATTTTGTCCTGTGGTTCTGGAGAAACAAGTGGGAATCCTTACTGGAAGAAAGAAGTGTGTGGACAGGAAAAGAGTATGGGCAGCAGGCAGTAAGTCTTTCACCTAGGAAGCTGGAGAAGTCAAAGCCATGCTCTGTAATTTAGCACATCAATTAACACTTTTGAGTTCCATGATAAGATTTTGCTTTGCTGGTGTTTAGGAACAATGAATGCTTGCATTGGGGGCTTTGGGTATTTAGAAGTCATATCTTTAATTTTCTAAGTTACTGTCCTGTGATATGATCCAAAGTTTAAGGGAGGTAAAAGCAGTAAATAGTTAATTTCAAATTACGCTTTCTGACAATGAGCCTAACTAAAGAAAAACAAACACATACTGATTTCTGTAGCTATTCAGTGTATTGGCAGGTGGTATAATTAATAGTAAATACCTTCCTCATTACAATTTTTTTAAATAATTTTTTATTTTTTATTTTATTGTTTTTCTTGTTTCAGAACTTTTGTTTGTTTATTTATTTATTTTTATGGCTGGCTCAGCCTGCCCTGAGGGCAGAGCTGGTGCAGCATGTGTTGCCGGGTATCGAACCACCGTCCCTGCAGCCGCCTAAGCTTTCCTAAGCAGGTGTTTTAGACCACTGAACCATCCTGCCAGGCCCCCCTCATTACAAATTGAGAAAATTTCTGCTTCGTGTAAATTACTAATAACTATCCTCACCGTTGTATTTTAGTATTCTGAAGCTAGATTGGGTAGAAGAAATAAACTCGGTAAATAACAAAAATTTAGCCTTTTCCATGATATTTTCCATTTTGCATTTGTGAGAATCATATTTATACCTATGGTTTTAATCTGTTCAAAAATAAAAGGTTTCTTAAATGTTTTAAAATAACTAATAATGATTTATGGGCAAAATATTCTCCCACCAGGCCCCTGTAATTACTTAAGTCTTCTCTTTGAGATTTTGTTTTAAATCCAAGTTCTTTTAGAGGTTCTGTTGGCATGGTAGAAACTTTAAAGAATATGCAGTGTATCATATATATTTCTTCCTTTTTTTTTTTTTTCTTTTTGGGACAGAGTCTCGCTCTGCAGTTCAGGCTGGCCTTGAGCTCACTATTGTAGCCCAGGCTGGTCTCAAACTCACACTGATCCTCCTGCCTCAGCCTTCCTATTGCTGGGATCACAAGTGTGTGCCACCATTCCTGGCTTATTTCCCCATATTTTCGATACACATTTTTAAAGAAAAGTTCCTAGTAGTAATTTGATGAGTTCTGTACTTGAGATGCTAGTCAGAGTTCTGGTCCTTGTGCCTGTAAGCACTGAGCAGGGGGAGGAGACTAGGACTGGAAGGATAGCTCAGCACTTTAGACTGCTGAGCTATGCCTCCAGTCAGGACTTGGCATCATACTGGCACTCTGCACCTCTTCCTGGTAGGATCTAGTGTGCTATCTTCCTGTTGCCTTTTTGTTAACTGTGGACTGCAGAACTCAATCACATCTGACAAAGGTAACATTTTGCTATTCCTAACAGTGTGTTTCTGATGTATACTGGCACTTCAGTAAGGAAATCTGTAATAATTGAGGTAGGTCAATAGTTTTGATATAGAAAGCATCACAACTGGTACATTCTTTTTAAGCAGGCCTTAGGCTGGGCACCTTTTCCACACAAATCACACATGAATATGTTCTTATTGTAAAATGTTCAACTCAAACAGGGAATGCATCGAGTCTCCCTTTCATCATCTGTGTGTGTGTGTGTGTGTGTGTATGACAAGATAATTCAAACTGGCCTTAAACTCATTAGGTATCCCAAGCTTATACTTTTGGCAATCATCCTGCCTCAACCTCCCAAATATTGGGATTATAGGTATGCACCGCCACACCTGGTTTTGTCCCCTTTCTTCCGTGAGTCCTTTTCTCTCTAGGAGTAACCACTGTAGTCATTTTGGTGTGCTTTCTTCCACCTAGTTTTTCAGCGCAACTCTATTCATATGCCATATATCCATCCATCTGTCCATCCATGTAGGACACAAATTATATAATTTGATTTATAGATTTTACAGTTTTTGTTCATCAATTTTTTTGAGATGGAGTCTTGCTGTATTATCCTGGCTAGCTTCAAGGAATCCTGGATCCTCCCTGGTGCTGAGACTCATAAGAACACACCATCTCACCTGGCTTCATGCGTTTTTTAAAATTATTGTTATCCCCAAAAAAACACAAATGAGATTTTTTTTTTTTTTTTTTTTTGTCTTTTTGAGACAGGGCCTCGGTCTCGCTATGCAGTTCAGGCTGGCCTTGAGCTCACTTTTGTAGCTCAGGCTGGTCTCGAACTCACATCGATCTGAGTGCTGGGATTACAAGCATGTGCCACCACGCCCAGCTAAGATTTATTAATGGTTGTAGTATTTGCTGTTTTTCTATGTATATCCCGGCATGCTTTTACGATGACATCACTAGGCAAAATTACCTGTAGAATTGCTGGGTCAGTGGGTGTATACATTTATATTTTTGTACCTGTGCTCCCACAAGTGGTCAATGAATTATCTGTTTCCCACTCCCTGAGCAGTGTTATATAGATTAGATTTCTTAATTACTGTCAACTAATAAGTAAGAATTGTATATTTTTGTTGTTGTTGTTGTTGTTGTTTTTGTCTTTTTGAGACAGGGTCTCGCTATGCAGTTGAGGCTGGCCTTGAGCTCAGTTTTGTAGCCCAGGCTGGTCTCGAACTCGCACCAATCCTCCTGCCTCAGCCTCCCGAGTGCTGGGATTACAGGCGTGAGCCAGCACGCCCGGCTTGTATATTTGTTTTAATTTATGTTTTTTCAATCAAGGATTAAGTGTAAGGTGTTTTTCTCTTATATTAAGCCAGTTGTATTTTTTCCTTTGGACTGTCTTAATATTTGTAATCTAAAAGTATTTTTCTTAAAAAAATATTTTTCTTATTGGTATATATGATGTACTATGAATTAAAGAAATTCAGTGCATCCTATGTTAAAACAGAATTGTGGGCCCGGCAGGATGCCTCAGTGGTCTAAAGCACCTGCTTAGGAAAGCTTGGGCGGCTGCAGGGACCGCAGTTCGATCCCCGATCCCTGGCACCACATGCTGCACCAGCCCTGCCCTCAGGGCAGGCTGAGCCGGCCATAAAAATAAATAAACAAGCAAACAAAAGTTCTGAAACAATCAATCAATCAATCAATAAATAAATAAATAACAGAATTATCTGTCCATTTTCAATTTAAGAGTTGCTTAAAGGCTCCCTTGAGCTAGTTTTTAAAAGTAATTTAGAAGAATAGATAAGATTAATTTATACAAATTTATAAGATTGTTTTTCTCCTCCCCAGAAAACTTTGGAGTTGGTGCCTAGCCTTTTGTACCTGGAGGCAAATGTAATCAATTGAACTCTTACATATGAATTATAGTGCATCTGAAGTGAAAATAATTATGTGTATAGTGTCACAAGAATAATACTGACTTATTTAGCGCTGTACTATCCAATACATTGTTTTGAAAGTCTAGGTTTAGTTTTAAAGAAAAATAAGGTCAACAATTTATTTACTGTTAGTCAAAGTTAATGAACTTGCCTACTCAGAGTGGTCTGTACTGCAGTGGGATAGCTAAGAGTACTGCCCTGTCTGACTACCTGTAGTTAAATTCTTGTTCTGTCCTTACTGTCCTTGTGATCCTAGGCAAGTTACCTGACTTCTCAGTGCCTTAGTTTTCTCCATCTAAAAGGAGCTGTCAATCATAAAGTTACTGTTGTACAGATGAGACAAGGTAGTACATAAAAAGACAGCTTAGTGCCTGACACAACTGGCACTAAATGACTCTCTCACATAAGTGTTTATGGAAAAATGGGTAGAGAAGAAATCAGCCACACAGAAACAGCCTGCATCAATCATCTTCCTGTGTCAGCCATATATGAGCTAAATCCTGCTGCAGCCTCTGACATGGGCAATCAGAGAAGATCCAGAGCCATTTCTAGATATTGACCACTTATGGCCACCATAGCTTGGGAAATGAAGCCCTGGATGACCTGATGTGGCCCTCAGTGTGTGAAGGAAATAGCTTTAGGACTCCGAAGGGTACCAAGATCTAAGGCTGTTCCAGCCCCTTACACAAACTGCCTGCTATTTACATGGAAGCCAGTGCTTCTCTTGAATGCTTCACAGCTTCTCAGGTTTGCTTCCAAGACAGACGGTATAAATGGTTGCTATGCTACGTTGCTTAGAAAATAAGGACAAGAAAAAAGGCTGCTCATGGTCAGATTTTTTTTTTTTCTTTTTTATGTATTTGGTACAGGGTGTACAGGGTCTCACTATAGAGATGACACTCATAGTGAGCCTCCTGTTTTCAGCCTCTCCACCACTGGGATTACAGGCTTGTGCCACTATGCAAGTCTCAATCAATGTTTTAGCGTGCCCCAGGGGCAAGGCTGGCACCCTGCTGGGGATTTGTCAGTGTGTTCTGCCTAAGCAGGCACTTTGGTCCATTGAGCTATCTGGCCAGCCCTGGCTTTCTTTCTTTCTTTTTTTTTTTTAAATACCTTTAATTCATGGTTGCAGTATTTATTTTTTTACTTTCCTTTGTAATATATAGATAGATAGATAGATAGATATAGATATTCATACAAACGTCTATGTCTGTATTTCCCTTGGAGACAATTTCTAATTGGTACTATGGTTCATGTCTAGTTGTCCCCCCAAAGCCTCACACAGTTATGGCGTGGACTTCTAGCCTTTGTGTCTAATATTATGCTCTGAGTGCTGCTTGGATTATAGGTGTGAGTGCTTCACCCGGCCTGAGGTGGATAGCCTGAATGCAACACGAGGGAGATAGATTTGCTCTCTGTTGCCATTGTTGCCACCACTCCTCTCTGATCTTTTCTGTTTTCTGCTGCCATAAACTGCTGCCCTCTGCCAGGTGTTACTCTGCCTTGGAGCCAGGCAAGTACGGACTGAAACCTCCACTAACCTTTCCTTCTTTAATTTTGGGTGTTAGGTGTTTTGTCCCAGCAGCTAGAGAAAAGTAACCAAGACAGTAAGTTACTGTCTTTTGATTATTATTTTCCAGTGGATTTATACTTGAAAGTTTCTCTCATTTATTCCTGAAGTACTTCCATTTGCTAGTTTATGTTAACCATAGCCCTGTACATAGAATGAATAAGCTGAAGCTCCTATAAATCACAGTCACTAATTTTGTGTGGTCTTGGAAGAGTTGCTCCTCTCCAAAACATATTCACAAACCAAACAAAATAGAGCAAAAGGCCAAGAACTGTTTGTCTTCCCAGATTCAAGAGGCCATACATTTTATAAACCTTAAAGCCACCAGTGAAAGTGAACAGTGTGCATGCAGACATCTTAAAGAGAAACAAAAATATGAGTTAATTCAAAACTACTTTCTAAGAATCAACATGTTGGATCTTACAGAACATAACATGATACATATAACCAACTCAAAAGAACAGAATGAGTCAGTTGTTGTGAATCTCTATTCCAGAAATTACTTTATATTGTGGTTCAGAATATGCTGGGTCACTGCTCTGCTGTGGGCTGTGAGCAGTTGCAGTCTTCTAGTAACTCAGTTCACTTAGAGGTAAAGTGGGCTACAAGAACACCTCTTTTTTTTTCTTTTTGTCTTTTTTTGAGACAGGGTCTCATTATGCAGTTGAGGCTGGCCTTGGGTTCAGTTTTGTAGCCCAGGCTGGTCTCGAACTCGCACTGATCCTCCTGCCTCAGCCTCCCGAGTGCTGGGATTACAGGCGTGCGCCACCACGCCCGGCAAGAACACCTCTTTAGAAGGTTGCTTTTAGAATTAAATGAAGTATTGCACAGCAGTGTTTTTTTGTACAAGGTCTCACTACTGACTCAGTGATCCTCCTGCTTGTACCTCCCAAGTGCTGGGATTCCAGGCGCATGCCCAGATTCCATCGCTGGAGCCGGCATAGCAGGCTGGGCCAGGACCCGAACCTTGGCCCCTGCGCTTCCCTAAACAAGGGCTTAACGCACTGAGCTATACTGCCGGCCCTACTCAGCAATCTTAATTCACTGCCCAGCATATAAACAGCTTACGAAGGTTAGCTGTTTTTGGTGTAACTATTTCTATTCCCAACTTTGGCTTTATAGTCTAACATAGTGATCCCTCTAAGTCTTTTTGTTTTCTATTACCTCTAGTTGAACTTACATGCTTCCTATGTTCCTATCCCTATTTACCATATGGTTTCCCTCCATATAATATGCTAAAAATTTATCTGGACCTTTAGCAGGCCCTCTGACTACCAGATAGCTCAGGTTAAGTCATGCACATTTCTAGTCCGTTGCCTTCACCACTCGGCCACCAAGTCATGCACATTTGATGGCTCATAGGGACTTCTAACTCAGTGATCCCCTCTTCAGACTTGCTGTTTTGCCAGTTTTATATGCACCAACTAGGTGCATTTAATGAAATATGAACCAGAAACATTAAGAGTCATCCTGGTCCCTCTGTTGCCAACTACTTTTAGTCAATAACTGTCCTAGTAACTTTTCTCATTGCTGAGATAAAATACCCAACACCCAAAGTTAAAGGAGGAAAGGTTTATTTGGGCTTACAGTTTGTAGAGGTTTTAGTTCATAGTTGGCCGACTCTAAGGCTGGGTGACCTGGCAGTCATCACAGAGGAGAAACAATTCCTGGCAGGCAGGCAGAAAGCAGAAGACAGGAAGGCAGGAAATCAATGACATAGCAAGGAAACATCAGCCTGCCTCTCCCCTTTATCCCTCCCAAGCTATCTAGTCTTTGGGTAGCAAAACCACACCCAGAACTAAGCCAAACCAATCAATGGATTTTAGTAATCACATACCCTTGACCCCAGCATCATACACTTTGTCCCAGCATCTTACACCCTAGACCAGTGGTTCTCAACCTTTCTAATGCCATGACCCCGCAATACAGTTCCTCATGTTGTGGTGACCCCAAACCAAAAAATAATTTTGGTGGCTACTTGAAAACTGTAATTTTACTACAGTTATGATTCGGAATGGCTTTAGGTGACCCCTGTGTTTCGGTCGTTCAACCCCCACTGGGGTTGCAACCCACAGGTTGAGAACTGCTGCCCTATACCCAGCCACCTCTGAAATGCCCCACCTATGACCACATGAGGCTTTAGGGGGACATCTAGATGCAAACCGTAACAGGAACACTTTCCTTGTAATACCTAAGCATTCATTAAAATTTTCCCTTTCTACAAACCTCCTCTAGTCCAGTTAAGCTAAGCTAATAGTAGGGGGCTGGATAAGTAAGTTATGACACAGTTTGTGATGGAGTAATGGTGAATTTGTAACCCCCAGGTGAACTGAGTCAACCTGGTTCTGTGTGTCAAAGGCCACCTGAAGATTGTTGCCACCAGCATGAAAGGAGAGCTAGAGGGGAAGATGGTGTCTGTTGATTCTCCTGGAAAAGCTTGTCAAGCTGGTTTTCCTGATACGCATTCCACTATTCTCATCATAGGCTCCAGTGCAGATGTCTTAGCCTCCTGGCACAGACTTTCTAGCTTCCACCACTGACCTTTTGGACCTTCCCAGTGCAGATCCTTGATATGGATTTACATGGGACATTGTTATGGGCTCTAGGCTTCCAGTGGGACTTGTGGAAGACCTTGCTATAGGCTCTAAGTCTTCAGCTGGACTCATGCAGGAAATTTAGGTCATTAGTAGGTGGACAGATCTGCACTCTTCTTCTTTTTTAGGTGAATATTATGAAATAATTCTGTAAATTATGTGTCCTGCATTAAATCTATTCCCTTATAAGCACTGACTACAACAAAGTCGTATAATTAAAGTGTTATGTGGACATTAAACTGGAATAAAGCAGAATATATTTCCTAATATGGGAAGATCTCTGAATGCATTAAATGAAAAGCTAGGTGAAAGGTAGAAAGTAAATTTCTACTTGTATAAAACAGTATTAAAGGCTATTCTCTACGAAATGGATTCTACGTTTTGGGAAGAAAATTTCATAAGGTAAATGTTGAACCCAGAGCTTTTACACTGAGCTATAGCCCCAGCCCTTTTAAAAATTAGTCCAGTTGGGAGGCTTAGGCCGGAAGATTGCTGCAAATTTGAGGCTACCCTAGGCTACATAGTAAGTTCAAAATCAGCCTAAACTATATGGTGAGATCTTGTCTCAAAAAATTAAATATTTATGACAAAGTTTTGTTGTGTTGCTCAGGCTGTGCTTGAACTTGTGATCCAGCTGCCTCAGCCTCCTAGAGTACATGGTTTAACCCTACCCTACTTGTTTGTTACCTTTTGAGACAAGGTAAGAGCCAAGTATTAGATAAACAGAGCTTGAGTCAGCCAGATAGCTCAGCAGATTCAAGCACCTGCTTAGGCAGAGCACAGGGACCAGGTCTGATCCCAGAACCACAAGCTATGCTGACCCCAAGACAGCCATTGAGACTGGGCATGGTGGCACCCACTATAGTCCCAGTACTTGTGAGGCGGAAAACAGGAGAATCACTGCAAGTCTAGTCTCCGTAGTAAGACTCTGCAAACCCTGTACTAAATACATTTTTTTTAAAAGGAAATAAAGAGAGCTATTTTTCATTTTGTATCTTTTTGTATTTAAATTTTCCCCTTGTAGTACTTGGATTAAATCCAGGGCCTTCACATTAAGCTATATAGTCAGCTCTTTTTATTTTTTTGTTTTAAGACAGGGTCTTGCTAAGTTATTAAATTGTCCATGCTTGGATAAATTTGAGATCCTTCTACCTCTGCTTTCCAGAGTGCTGGGGCTATAGGTGTGTACCAGCATACTAGTTTTAAAAAAATATGTAGTTGATAGAGCCACTGAACTTAGTTTCCTCTCATAGGTAAAATAAATTAACTTTTCCTTGGATATTCTCAGAGAGAAGTTAAAGGAACAAAATTACAAGTTGCTGTAGTTTCTGACACATAGTAGGTGCTCAGTAAATACTGCCTAGTGGTCATCGAATGAAAAGCAGTTGCCCCTCTCCTGCTCATGTGCTTTGTCCACTGGATGCTGTCAGCACTCAGCCACCAGTCCCTGCAAGACAGAGCGAGAGTTTGTGAGGAACTGGGGCAGAAGTGACCACTGTAGTACTGTACTTGCTTCTCCAAGAGAGACTGTGACTTTGAGGTCAGCTCTTCTGGGAAGGGAAGGAGAGGGTCCAAGGGCATCAAGATTAGAGTACTGGAAGCCAGGAGGTTCAGGCGGGGACACAGGAAATACAGAGGAGAAAAACAGAGAAGCACTACAACTCCATAACTGTTATCTTAGCTGCAAGACAGAGCCATTGGCTAGTTTTCAGAGGGACAAAAGTGCTTGATAGGGACCAGTTCTGGGATAACTGCCCTGCCCCTCCCAAACACTGAATTCCGTAGCTGCCCTGGTCCCTTGCTTGACATGTTGCATGGGGCCTGCATACATCTTCTTTTGTGTGTCCAGCCCTGCATTTTGTATAATACCTGGTATGCTGGCATGCTATGCAAATCAAATCGTTGTTTGGGCAGTGATAGGCAAAAGGTGTCTGTACCTGTTCAGTACAGATGCAGGGATTTTTCCTGAATATTTTCTGCACATAGTTGGATGGTTTTGTTTTGCTTTTATTTTTGAGACAAGGTCTGGCTCTATTGTGAATGGCTTTGAACTCACTGTATAGTCCACATTGCCCCCAGGCCCGGCTAGACTTCTTGCCTCAGCCTGCCAAGCAATGTGATTACAGACCTGTGCCATTCAGTACACCTGCTTTGTGCATCGTTGGTTCAATCCACAGATGTGAAACCCATAGAATCAGAGGGCTTTTTAGATGCTGGGGCAGGGGGATACCTACAAGTTGAAGACCAGTGTAAGCTACATAGTGAGACTGTCTCAAAACAACAAATAATATACAAAGGGCTCACTATATGCCATTAAAAGTGTATTTGCTGTTAATTTGCCATTAATAGTAAAAGGAAAGCATACTTAGTACCCATTTATGGAAGAAATGGGGTTTATTTAGATACTAACTTGGTTAGTATCTATGGATATGTTTCTTATGTTGAAAACCCAAACAAAAATTTTGGGGGCCTTACTGAAAATCAAACTCAGGACCTCTCATTTGCCAGGTAGGCACTATGCCACTGAGCTATATTCCTGGACCAAAAATATTTTAATAAAGGAAAACTGAAGCTCAGTTAAATGAACATGAAGTTCCTGTAGAAATAATCTTCTAGTAGTATAGCTCAGCTCAAATTCTTACAGATTTTTAAATTTACATTTTTCTAAAGTGAACAAAGTTATACCACAAATTATTTTTTCTCAATTTAGTACTATAATAACTTATCTGAGCCTATGTAAAAGTTCATATTGATTATCATAATAATTACTGAAGAAGCCGGGCGTGGTGGCTCACGCCTATAATCCCAGCACTCGGGAGGCTGAGGCAGGAGGATTGGTGCGAGTTCGAGACCAGCCTGGGCTACAAAACTGAGCTCAAGGCCAGCCTCAACTGCATAGCGAGACCCTGTCTCAAAAAAAAAAAAAAATAATAATAATAATAATAATAATAATAATAATAATAATTACTGAAATACAGCCAAATGCTGCTGTTGGCTTAGTATTGTTAGCCAATTAAAACTTAAGTGCACAAGCTCTGGTGCTTCTCTTTTTTGTTTTTTTGTTTTGTTTTGTTTTGTTTCTGGCAGTGTGAGAGATAAAACTCCAGGATCTGGTACATGCTAGGTAAGCACTTTCCTGCTGAGAAAGGACCCAGCCTGTCTGGTGTAATTTGTTTTGTTTTGTGATACTGGGGAGTGAATCCAGAACCTCTCACTGGACTATATCCCCAACCCTTTTAATTTTTATTTTGAGACACAATATTTCTCTAAGTAGCCTGCATGGGCTCAAACTTGATATTCTCCTGCCTCAACCTCCCTAAGAGTTTGGATTACATATATGTACACCATATACCAGTTCTTGTTGAGTTTTTGAATTGTAAGCTATGAAAAAATAACTTGGCTTTCCTTTTTTAAAAAAAATCCATTCTCCCAAAGTAAAAAGAATGAAAACAGCCGCAGAGCTGGGTCTTTGTGGCTCTTCAGATTCGGTTCTGTGTGCTCTCTAGGAGGCTTCCCCACCCTGTTGCGGTCCACATCAGCAACGAGTCTCCCTGGGCTTCTGTGAAGTGAGGGTATGGAGTAGTGCCACCACTTGTGCTGGGAGGCTCCACAGTCACCCAGCTCCACACTTACCTTCACGGTAAAACCTGTTTCTAGACGCTGCCAGCAGTCTGGCAGGGTGGGAGCCAGAGGTCTACCATAGGTTTTTTCTTTGTTGTTGTTATCGTGGTAGCGAAGGTGGTGAACTTCCTTGTTAAAGGATGTTTTTATTTTTTTTAAACTTACTTTCTTTTGTTCTTTCTTTCTTGCTGGCTCAGCCTGCCCTGGGAGTGGGGCTGGCACATATGTGGTGCCAGGGATTGAACCATGGTCCCTGTAGTTGCCTAGGCAGGTACCCTAGACCATTGATCTATCTTGCCAGCCCTTAATGATGCTTTTAAAACATGGCTCCTCCTCAAAAAAAAAATTGTGTAATTGAAAATTTCTTTTATTTTTCTTGAGAGGGATGTTGGTTTAGGGGTTTTTTGAGACAGGGTTTTGCTATGTCATTCAGGCTGGCTTGGAACTTGTGGTTCCTGCCTCAGCTTCCCCAGGCTATGATTACAGGTGTATACCACTATACCCAGCCTAAGAATTTCTTATTCTATAAACTTTACCTAGCCAGGTGTGGTGGCGCATGCCTGTAATCCCAGCACTCAGGAGGCTGAGGCAGGAGAATCGGTGTGAGTTCAAGACCAGCCTGGGCTGCAAAAGAGAGCTCAAGGCCAACCTGAATTGCATAATGAGACCTTGTCTCAAAAAAAAAAAAAAAAATTTACCTTAGTTTGTGGGAGGAAGATATAAATCAATTTCACAAGTAATGAGATATTTGTTGTACCTCCATTAAGTCTAGTAAGTAGAAATCATATTGCCAGAGGCTGCTTTGACATTTATTGTCCTGGCCAGGATGCTGAAAGTCCTGAGGTTACTGTCTGGTAGTACCTATATTTGCTCCAGAAGATGAGGATGTTTTTATATGACAGAGTGTCACATGTTTATGTTGCATTAGCCTATGTCTATGTTACTAACTTATAGATTCATGTCAGGATATTAATTTACCAACACTGACTTGGTGTCATATTTCCTTTAAGTAAATACGAAAAGTCTTATTTCCCTTAAGTAGATACGAAAAGTATCAGTGACATACTGAATTTTGTAAGATTTAAGTGTTTTGAAATCTACTAAATTAATATTTTTCCAAGGTCAAAAGAAATAGAATTTTCTTAATTTTCAGTTTTTCTTCTATAAAAATATTTTTAAACATTCTAAACCAGAATGGCATATAATTTTAAAAGACATTTATTATAAACTTTAAAATGACATATAAAAGGAAAGCTGTAGTGGTACATGACTATAATCTTAACATTTTGGGAGACTGAGACAGGAGGTTTGCAAGTTCAGGCATATCCTGGGCAACTAAGTGATTTAGCAAGAGTTCCCCAACAAAATAAATAAATAAATAAGGCAGTACAGCTAAAAAAAAAAAGTAGCACAGTGAAAAGGCTGTGGATTTAATCCCCAATACAAAATATACATATCCACCCCACCTTTCTCCTTGGAATAAGTATTTTAAGGTTAATTCCAGACACAATATTAGCTGATTTCAACTGTAAATGCATCAGTACACATCTCTTAACAGAGCACTTTTTTTACAAGGGATAATCCCAATATAATTATCTCGTTTAACAAAAGCAAGAATAATTGTCAATACCTATTCTTTTTTTTTTTTTTTTTCTTGATAAATAAGTTTATTGGTCTTCATCTGAAAAATCTTCATAGAAGTCTGGTTTAACTCTCAGTAACCCACTCCTGAGCTCTGAGGAAGCTCACCTTCTTTTGAGCTACCTGATCTTCTGGGCAAGGGACATTTTGGGACAGTGCCACCTCTTTTCTTTAACTTCTCTGTTCAGCATCTTTTCATAGACTGGATTCTCTCATATAGCAGCATGAACTTTCTTACACATCTCCTTCATGTCTGAAGTTACATTGTTTTTTATGTACTGGAAGAACTGTTTCTTGGGCTGGGGAGATAGCTCAGTGGAATAAGTGCTTGCCTGGCAAGCTCAGTTCAATCCCCAGTACCACAAAAAGAAAAAAAGAAAAAAAAAAAAACCACTCAGACCCCCGAGAACTGTTTCCTGTAAGTATCTTCATCTTCTTCCATTAGGTAATGTATATAATCTGCAATATTCTGACCCATGATGTGCTTCTGATGTACTTCTGTGTTGAACTTCTTGCTTTCAGAATCATAACCAAGGAATCATTTGGTGCTGTGAAGGACGGACAAGTCTCCTTCCACAACATCCCTTAGGGCTCCAAAAACTTTATTGCCAGTTGCAGTTCTGGCAAGGCCTACATCTGAATAGCAGGTGAAGGCACCCGGTTTGCCATCAATGCTGTGCACATTGTATTCATCTCCAGTCACCTCCACCTGGCCATCATAGATCTTATCCATGCCAAACCTATTGAGAAGCCTGTGGGCCAGCAGCAAGCCAGTACAGTACACTGAGGCATAATTTGTTAGGCCACCTTCCACATGGTAGTTTGGTAGTTCATGTGCATAAACTACAAAGACTATCATAGCCCCTTCAAGATGGGCATAAGCAATCTGATAAATGATATCTCTGTTACACAAGCTATCATCCTGTATTTAGATGTGTTGTACTTATTTTTGTCCTCTATTACCAAGTGTTTCCTAGTATAATAATCAGTTTTGTCCCCTTGTTATCTTTTAAACTTCGCTTGGTATCTCTTAAAGTAGGCCTTATTCTTGACAACCTTAACAAAACCTATCCTGTGTAGTATACACCCACATCTGAAGCTCTACACAGACCTCAATACCTATTCTTAGTTTGATGTTCCTTAGGTATGTAAAAGATACAGTTTTTGTTGTTGTTGTTCATTTGTTTGTTTACTTTGGTTTGGTTTGCTCTGGTTTTGGTTTTCTTTTTCTGGTGTTTTTGGGGTAGGGTCTTGCTATGTAGTCCAGGCTGGCCTTGAACTCACTGTGGAGCTCAGGCTGGTCTTCAACTCACAGCAGTCCTCCTATCTCAGCCTCCCTAATGCTAGGATTACAAACACGGGCCACAATGTCTGGCAACATGACAATTTGAAGAGCAGGTACTTGGAATTGAACTCGGGACTTCAACACTTGGCAGGCAAGCACTGTATCACTGAACTATGTCTCAGCCCTACATTTTGTTTGCTTTTTTAAAAACCAGGCCCCATTTCTTACCTGTGAAGAAAATAGTTTAAAACATCATGCAGGGGGCTGGGGAGATAGCTCCGAGGCACAAGTGCCTGCTGGGCAAGTGCAAGGTCGTGAGTTTGAGCCCTGGTCCCACCAAAAAAAAAAAAAAAAAAAAAAAAAAACCATCATAATGATAAGTTTATTTCCCAGAGCTGGGCTATGGTGGCGCATACCTGTAATCCTAGCACTTGGAAGGCTGCGGCAGGAGGATCAGTGCGAGCTCAAGGCCAGCCTGAACTGGCCCTGTCTCAAACAGACAAAATAATAATAATAATAATAATAATAATAATAATAATAATAATAATAATAGTAAGTTTAATTCCCAGTACTAAAAAAAAAGTATCAGATAAGAAAACATCATAATGATAAAATGTGGTCACTATACTCTCACATAAAGTTCATACAAAATATTTCACCTTCTCAAAAAAGTGACATGATGATACATACAGGCAGTATCTGTCACAGTGGAGGCAGAGTTTGCCTACTTAAGACTTGACTACTCTTGCAGCTGAGGGCCAGAAGGATGGTGTGAAGCGTGAGGCCTCCTCTGCACCATGCTCTTCCATTAGCATTCCAGTCTTTTAGCTTGCTTCCCCACAATGGTACAGAGTTTCACTTCACTGGTGGCTTAAGAGCTCCATAACATTTTCACCTTGTATTTACCAAGGCAATAGCCCTTGGTAATGGCGAAGGCCTGGTAAAGCCAAGTAGCAAAGGATGATGAATCTCTTTGACCAGGACTCCTTTTTTTGTTTGTTTCATCTTACCCTTATCTAGGCAAACCCTGGAAGATGAGTGCTGAATTAAATTTATTATTGAGTGAGTTGCCTAATTATGTCCCCTTTAGCCTGTTCCTCACTGGCTCTACACCTGAAAGCTAACAATTTGTTCTGTTGTGTTTACGAAGCTCAATGCAAAAACATCTCACCTATCATTTCCATTTCTGAAATGTACTTTAAAATGCAGAACGGCAGTGATTTTTGACACCTGTGTAAAATGCACAACAGCTTATACAAAAAACAAGTGTTGTGTCAGGGAGATAGCTCAGTGAAATAAGCACTTGCCTGGCATGCATAAGGTCCTGAGTTCAATTCCTGGTACCACCCAAAAAAAAAAAAAAAAAAAAAGTTTGGCATACAGTAAATGCATTGGACTTCATGAGCCCTTAAGTGTGGGATCTAAGGTCTTTATGGGGACTGGGGGAGCACGAAGTGTCCCAAATATAAAACCTAATGAAAAAATTGTCTTGATGTGCTCACACAATAAAATTGTGGCAGTTTTTGTCTCTTTTTGTTTATTTTTCTTGCAAAAAAAAAAAAAATGTTTTGGCCGCCAAACCATAGGAGCACCACCAAAGGCTCTTGGCTTGTTTTCCTTTAGCAGAATTCTTTCAGGGCCATGATGTGTGTTTTCTGTCAGCTGGAATTTGCAGGAATCTAGGACACAAGGGTTTCCTGAGAAGGGGCTCCCACACCCTGTACCTGGGGTTTGGTGTTGCTTTTGGCAGTAGGAACATTCTTGGATACTTCAGAATTACATTCTGAGTCCAGTGCTAATGCTAAACCATCTGTGGTTCTGTTTTACTTAAACTAATGAAAAAAGTTTTAACAGTTGCTTCATCAGCTGTGTGTTACCCATGACATAGGCAATTCTTCTGAAACTATCAGCAGCCTATAATAATCGTCATTAATGAAAAACAGGTATTTTCATTAATTTACTAGGGTTTTGTTTTTGTTTTTAATGTATTTGATACAGGGTCTCACTACACAGATCAGAGTTGTAGTAATCCTCCTGTTTGCAGCCTCCCCAGTGCTGGGATTACAGGCAGGCACCACCACATCCAATCCCTGTTGCCAGGGATGCAGCCTGCAGATGAGGGGATTAAACTCTGATTACTTGCCAAAGCAGGTGCTTAGTCCACTGAACTATCATATCGGCCCTTTTACTAGTTTTTTAAACCAAATAGCCCTGAAAATCTGAAGTAGGATAGTCACATTATAAAGACATAGCTGTTTAAAAAAAAAATTATTTATATTGAGTGGTCAGTTTTTAATCCTAAATACAGTAGTAATAGTTTTCACTCTCATTCTGTTGTACACATGTGAAGTATAAGATACTCATTAATAAGCCTTCATATTCTACATTATTATTTTTTTAATTTTATTTATTTTTCTTATTTCAGAACCTTTGTTTATTTACTCATTTTTATGGCTGACTCAGCCCCCCCCCCCCCCCCCCCCCCCCCCCCCCCCCCCCCCCCCCCCCCCCGGGCAGGGCTGGCACAGCATGTGGTGCCGGGGATCGAACTGTGGTCCCTGTAGCCGCCTAAGCTTTCCTAAACAGGCGCTTTAGACCACTGAGCCATCCCGCTGGGCCCCTCATATTCTACATTAAAAGAAGCTTGTTTCCAGGCCTGGGAGGGTAGCTCACTAGGAAAATGTGTGCATAGCATGCACACAGCCCTGGGTTCAATCCCAACAGCAAAAAGAAAAAAAAAGGTAAAATTAACCTTTGGCTTTACTTGCCAATTTTTTTTTTTTTTTTTTTTTTTTTTTGAGACAGGGTCTCGCTATGCAGTTCAGGCTGGCCTTGAGCTCACTTTGGTAGCCCAGGCTGGCCTCAAACTCACATTGATCCTCCTGCCTCAGCCTCCCGAGTGCTGGGATTACAAGTGTGCCCCACTACACCCAGCTTACTTGCCAAATTTTGATAAAGCTATTCATTGGCTCTCTAACTAGCTGAAAAAGATACTAAAATACTCCCTATTCCCAAGAGCATATCTGTTGAACACTTGATTTTATCCAGTAGATTGCAAAATGAAGCATAACACATTGGTTGCAGAAGCTGTTAGTCTGCTTTCTGCCACTGCAATAAAACACCAATGTATGAGGAAAGATTTATTCCTGCTCAGTTAGAGTTGAATATGACTGAGTGGCTCTGCTGCTTCTTTGGGCCTGCAGTCTGATGGCAGGGTTTCTGGGTGTGGTGCAGCCAACCTCACCACTTTAGGTAGCTGTCAGAAGCAGAGAGAAGGGCAGGATCCCAGCACCTCTCCCATTTCACCTGACTTCCATAAACCCCACTTCCCAAAGCTTCTACTAGCTCCCAGGGGCCTTCAGCAAGTGAGCCTTTGGGGGCACTTAAGTTCCAACCATAGAAGATATGAAATCACAGTCACTGTGTCTTCTATCGTGCCAGACAGTTAGGAGACTTGCAAGACTTACTTTTCTCTGTAAGCCTTAGTTGTCTCTCTCTCTGTCTCTCTGTCTCTCCCTCTGTTTCTTAATGAGGTTTCCCTATGTAGTTCAGACTGCCCTTGAACTCATTACTGAGTCCAGGCTGTCCTCGAATTTGTGGTGATCCTCATGCCTCGGCCTTCTGAATGCTGGGATGATAGGCATGTGGCTTCAATATGCAATTTTTTATTTATTTTTTTTAATTTATTTTATTTTTTTCTTGTTTCAGAACCTTTGTTTATTGACTCATTTTTATGGCCGGCTCAACCCACCCCGAGGGCAGGCCTGGCGCAGCATGTGGTGCCGGGGATCGAACCGCAGTCCCTGCAGCCGCCCAAGCTTTCCCAAGCAGGCGCTTTAGACCACTGAGCCATCCCGCCAGGCCCCAATATGCAATTTTTTATTTGGAAAATGTTTTCAATAAAAATGTCATTGCCAGGCCAAGCATGGTGGCTCAGGACTATAATCCCAGCACTCGGGAGGCTTGAGGCAGGAGGATCAGTTTGAGAACAGCTTAGGCTATAAAATGAACTCAGCCTGAACTACATAGGGAGACCCTGGCTTTAAAGAAAAAAATGTTATTGCCAGGAATGGTGGCATTCCTCTGTAACCCCCCAACTCGGGAAGCTGAGGCAGAAGGATCAATGTGAGCTAGAGGCCAGCCTGGACTACATAAATAAGTTCAAGACTAACCCGTCCTACGTAGGGACTCTTGGCTCAAAAAAGCAAAGCAAAATGAACAATTAAAAATGTTATTTACATCAATATCATAAGAGTGCAGCTGGGAATGTAGCTCAGTGGCACAGTACCTGCCTGGAAAGTGCAAGATCCTGAGTTTGATTGCTGGGGGAAAAAAATTGTAATGAGTTTGTTGCTCTTTTTAATAATAATTTTATCTTTTTAACAAAGGTCTCAAATAAAAGGTCTTCCTATTGCAATTCAGGCTGGCTTTGAGCTCACTTTGTAGCCCATGCTGGTCTCAAACTCAAACAATCCTCCCACCTCAGCCTCCTACGTGCTGGGATTACAGCCACGGGCCACCACATAGGGCTCTCAGTATTTAATTTCTTTGCATTTTAATTTCTGATGTTGCATACTTGAAGCAGAAGAGTTTCTGCAAGTTCAAGACCAGCCAAAACTACATAGTGAAACTCTATCTGAAAAATAAATACAAAATATAAAAAAAAGTTTAGTGTGAAGCCATAACCCCAGCTTTCTGGGAGGCTGTAGAAGAAGGATAACAAGTTAGAGCCCAGCTTGGCCAATTTAACAACTTAGTCCCTTTCTCAAAGGGAAAAAGGGCTGAGGATGAAAGAGCTGGGGTGTGGCTCAGTGGGAAGGCGCTGGGCTCACTCCTGAGGGAGGAAAAGTGGCAGATCTCTGCCCCCACCCTCCAGGCCTCTGCTCAAAGCACAATTGGGAATGTGGTTCCTGATCTCCAGGCTGCCTCCTCCTGCCTCAGCCTCTGGAGTGCTGGGGTAACAGGTGTGCCCATCACACCCAGCTTCCTCTAAGTCTTGAATTAGAAGGCTCTGGGGCCAGATGCCCCACCGCAGTCCCCTCCCTCAGGCTCACATTTTTTATGACTGGTGAGCAAAGAATGCTTATACTTGTTTATATTTTATCTTTGAGGGCTGAGGGTCAGACTCAGCCTTTTGAATACTGAACAAAGATTTCATTACTAAGCTATATCCTTAGCCCTCTACTTTTCTAAATTCCTGGGGAAATAGAGCATGATGATGCTTTATATCCAATTCTGATTTCATTGTGTATAAATAAAGTTATATTGGCACATAAGCACACTTGTGGGTCTGTTTAGTCTCTACCTTCATACTGCAGCAGCAGACTGTTAGGACAGCAGATTGTTAGGACAGCAACCTGATGACCTGTCTCATTGAACTATTTACTCTCTAGCCTTTCACAGAGCTAATTTGCTGGCCCTGACACAAAGTAACTCCACTTTGATCTATCTTATTTATTATTCTTCCCCACAGGAGTACATATGAAGAAAGCGTCCTACTGCCTTAAAAACAAGTCTTAAGGAGAAAAAAAAGTCTGAACTGTCCCAGAGGTCAGTGCAGCACCTGGAGTGTTGCTGGTGTTCTTGAGCCCCAGGGGCAGAGCGGGTAGGGGTCACAGATCAACTCAAGAATCCAGGCCAAGCTGGGCAGGTCAACAGTGAAGTGTTGTCAAGACAGGATAAGGCACTGGTGCTGTCAGAGGATAAGAAACCTATTCCTCTATATGATATAAAGACATTTTTTTCTTAAGAGAGCATTTAAATATAGATTAAAACAAAATCATTTGACCTATATTCCTTCCCTCTCAAATTGAAGCCTGGCAGATTGCTGTTAATCGTACAAATTCTGCTCTTCCTCACGCTTCTTCATTTAAGAAGATATTCCCTAAAAATGTGGCTCTGATTTAGCTGTCTCTCCTTTTTCAGTAGTATCCAGTGCATTCCTGTTACTGTTATTTGCTTGTTTTCTCTGTGGTGCTCTTAAGTAAGCTTCTTTGATGTCTTCACTAGATAATGAGGGACTGTTTCTTCTTTTTAGTTTAGTATAATATTTCAGAATGTTGGCTTTGGAGTTAGATTTATTTGTCAGTCTGTTCCCAATTTCTTATCCCAAACTAGGTCCTTTTTCCATCTCAAAATTGAACCAATAACAAGACCAAGTACAGATTGAATAGGGAAAGAGACTTTCATTCTTGGCCAAAAATAGAAACAAGGGGGAGATAATCCAGAAGATCAACATCACCAACCCCTTGGGGGCTGGGAAGTTAGACTTCTAAAAGGAATGAAGAGCCAGGCGTGCACTAGCACACCTGTAATCACAGCACTAGGGAGGCTGAGGCAGAAGGATCAGTGCTAGTTCAAGACCAGCCGAGGCTACAAAAGTGAGCTCAAGGCCAGCCTGAACTGCATAGTGAGACCCTGTCTCAAAAAGACAGAAAAAAAAGAAAAAAGAATCAAGGGGAGTTTTAGGGTTGGACTAATAGGAGGAATGTGCGTGTTTTTTCTGGGACTAGGCAGACTTTCTAGGATTTGGATGCCACTTTTTGCTCCTTTTATTATCGTTTTGCTTCATTTGTATGGCACTAGTCAACTGTCCAGTGCCAAGAGATTATAATGAAGGGAGAGTCCTGCCATTCTCTGCAGACCTCTGAGATCCACTCAGTTCAATCAAGGAACCTCTGGCCACCTGTCCTTAAAGACAAACAAGATGAGGCTTCTAAGAGCCCCACCTAAGAGCACCTGAGGCTCTCAAGGGACATCTGGTATAAGCCATAACATGTTTCTCAGGATTTCAAAATTTTTTTTTTTTTTTTTTTTTTTTTTTGTCTTTTTGAGACAGGGTCTCGCTATGCAGTTGAGGCTGGCCTTGAGCTCACTGTTGTAGCCCAGGCTGGTCTCGAACTCGCACCAATCCTCCTGCCTCAGCCTCCCGAGTGCTGGGATTACAGGCGTGAGCCACCACGCCCAGCTAGGATTTCAAAATTTAAAACGTTGGGCTTATATGTAGCTCAGCATGAAGGCCCTATGTTCAGTCTCCAGTACCAGAGTGAGAGGGACCCATGTTTTTGACAGGTTTTTCACAATGTCCTGGCAGAGAAACAGGCAGAAGGAAAAGGGGCAAGGGGCTTTATTATCTTGGAGGACACAGAGAGAATTTGGGAAGATAAGGAAGGAATTCTCTGGATTGGAACAAAGAGAGGCTGAGGCTTTTATGGCCTTTTGCCAGGGGTGGAGTTTCAAGGGGATGTTTAGGTATACCTGGAGAGCTGATTGGGGCCTTCCCTGAGCTGGTGGGAAAGGGGAAAGGAAAGTGCAACCTGGGCTGGGTTGGAGAAGAAGAGAGGAGGTGGTCTTGGGAAGATGGGCTTTGTTTTAAGGGCATCGGCCATACTAGATGACCATCATAATGATTTTAGCAATTCATACTAGGGCCAGAACCTATCAAGGCCCACCTGAGGATTATTGCCAGCAGCATAAAGGAAGAACTAGAGAAGCTATCAGGAGGCTGTTAGGGAAGCTGTTTGGAGAAGCTATTGGGGAGCTATTGTGATTTGTGTATAGATGTCCCCCCCAAAGCCTCAAGCAATCTGGGCAGCTCCAGAGTTTGTGATTAATTATTGTGGGTGTGGATGCTGCACCTACCTGGAGCAGGTAATTTGCATTACAATGTAAGGAGAGAAGAGAAACTCCCAGCTGACTGAGCTGTTGGCCTTTGCTTTTGCTCTCTGCTCTTTGCCACTGCAATAAAAGGTTGCTCTCTGCCATGTGCTGCTCCCTGCCTTGGAGCTGGCTGAGTGTGGACTGAAACCTTCAGTAACTGTGAACTTTCCTTCCTTGCTTGCTTCCTTCCTTCTTTCTGTTTGGGTGTTGGAAGCTTCTGGTTCTGGGGCTATTTTGCCTAGGGGCTTTGTCATACTGGTGAACTTGTTTCTTGAGAACTTAGCTGTTGTTCTCATCCAAGGAGTTTGGGATCTTGTTGCTGAAAATGGCTGCAGTTCACTTTGGAGGAGCTCTGGCCCTCACTTTGAGCATTGCTTCCTTGCTCTGGAGGGAAAATGGGCTCTGCTCAGTCTCGTGGAGAAGCGTTTCCTGTTAGATTTCCTAATGGGAACCCAGTTGTCCTTATCTTGGAAGCTGAGGACCTCACTATTGCTGAGGATGGTTGTAGTACTTTTGCAAGAGCTCTGGTTCTTACTTTGAGCATTGGCTCCTGGCTCTAGAACAGATTCCTTTGCCTGCTAGAACATATCCTTCATCTTGCTAGCATAGACTTTCTTGGTTCCACCACTGACCTTTGGACACTCGCAGTGCAGTTCTGTGAAGCGGGCCTGCATAAAACATTGTCGTGGGCTCTAGGCTTCCAGTTGGACTTCTGAGAGGCATTACTATGTGCTCTAGGTCTTCAGCTACACACATGAAGAACATTAGGATCCAGGCCTTCAGCTGGATTCTTTGGTCTTTAGTGTATGGACAGATTTCCTGTACTCTTTGTAAATGTTTCTTTCAGTGACTGTTAAAAAATAATTCTATAAAGTATGTGACCTGTACTGTTCCCCTTGCAAAACCCCAAACTGTGACAATAATGATTACATTCCTTGTAGGGAGTTGGTACAAGCATAGCAGTTCTTATTTTTTTTTCATTTCTTGAGCTCTTTCCCTTTTGCAAATGATCTATCTCCATTTCCTATTATCTTTATTCAACTTTGCTCCTTAATTTAGTTATGCTTTGGGTTTCTCATTTAACATAAACCATGAGATATTTAAGCTTATATGTCAGATTTATTTCACTTAAGATGATTTAACCATTGTGTTCTGTTTCATTAGCTATACTGTCTCTCTTTGGTCATATTCCATATGTGAATTATAATTAATGTGTTTATTTTATTTATTTTATATTTAGGACATAGTCTACAGGGTCTCACTACATGTACTAGACTCATAGTGATTCTGTTTTCAGCCTCCCAAGTGCTTGGATTGCAGGTGGGCACCACCATACCCAGTCTCAATCACTGTCTCAGCATGCCCCAGGGGCAGGACCACCACAGATCAAACCTGACCACTGTGCTCTGCCTAAGCAGGCACTTTAGTTCATTGAGCAATCAGGCCAACCCCTGCAGATCTTTTTAGGAAATATCTATAGACACCATTGACTATTCTAAAAATGTGAGCTAAGAGGCTGGCGAGATAGCTCAGCAGACTAAGCATCTGCTTAGGCAAGCACAGAAACTGGGGTTCGATCCCTGGTACCACACGCTGTGCCAGCCCTGCCTCTGGAGCACACTGAGCCGGTGGCTATGGCGTCCAGGTATAGTGACCCACACTTGTAATTCCAGCTGCTTGGGAGGTTGAAAACAGGAGGATTACTACAAGTCTGAACTGCATAATGAGACACTGTACCAAAAAAGTAAAAAAATAAAAATATGGGCCAAGAAACTGCTTACCAAATCTATTTTTGTTCCTAAATTCATTTTTGTTTGCTGAAACTTAAAAATTTTGTTTTATTTAGCGTTTTGGGTCCCTCTGTTGAATGTGAATTTATTGATATTAAATGGTATCAGAGGCCAGGGAGATAGCTCAGGGGCACAAGTGCCTGCCTGGCAAGTGCAAGGTCCTAAGTTCGATCCCTGGTTCCACCAAAAATAATAATAAATAAATAAATGGTATCATGTTGTAACAGATTGTTGAATTCTCATGAAAGAAACTTTACAGATTTTGGACATGCAAGTCATGACAGTAAACTCTGAAGACACTAATGATCTTGAATTTTATTTTATTTTTATGTCTCTTTCAGAATTCTCCACTTTATCAGTACTTACAGGATTTGGGACACACAGACTTTGAAATATGTTCTTCTTTGTCTCCAAAAACAGAAAAATGCACAACAGAGGGACAACAAAAGCCTCCTCCAGGAGTCTTCCCAAAAGTAAGAAAGCATGCTCATTCTTTTCATCACTAATACCTAGAGACCAGACTTAGGAGCCATAGTACTCACATCCAGGCAATGCTAGGCCAGCACTGTGCCCCTAGCCCTAAGGATATATTCTTTTTTTAAACATTTTGAGACAGGATCTCTCTAAGTTACCTATGCTGGCTTAAAACTTGCAATCTTCCTACCTCTGTCTCCCAAAGGATTACAGATGTGTAGCACCACGCTCAGGGTTAGAACTATTATGGTTTATATCTAGTTGTCCCCCCAAAGCCTCATGCAGTCATGGGCCAGGGAGTTCTATAGATTGAGACTTGACTCATGAGTTACTGGGATTATGTGATTTACTACTGATCTAGAGTTTGAGACTTGATCCATGATCCCTAGGATTATGTGTTTTAAGTACTGCTGAGACTATGGGTGTGGCTTAAGGTGGGTAGGCTGAGGCAGTGCCTGAATGTAATATAGAGATAGACAGACAGACTAGCACTGCTGCTCTGCTACCCTGTTTGGTTGACTGCCTCTGTCACCATTTTCTTGCTGTTCTACTGCCATGAATTGGATACTCTCTGCCCTATTCCACTCAGCCTTGGGCCAGCCGAATATGGACTGAAACCTCCAGTAACTGTGAGCTAAATAAACCTTTCCTTCCTTCATTTTGAGTGTTGGGTATTTGTCCCAGCAATGAGTAAAGAGTAACTAAGACAGAACTATTTTTGCTAATCCTCTATACTTCTTCTCACTTTCAAGAACAAGTGTTTTGATTGGGCATGGTGGCACAACCTGTAATCCTAGCATTCAGGAAGCTGAGGCAAGAAAATTGCCTAGAATTTGAGGTATAGTGAATTCAAACCCAGCCTAAACTGCCTGTCTCAAAAAAAAGCAATGAGGGCAACCAGATAGCTCAATGGATTGAAACACCTGCTTAGGCAGGCAAGGGCTGGGGTTTTTGATCCCTGGGGCTGCCATGCCCGCCCTACCCCCAGAATGTGCTGAGACCAACACTGACACTGGATGTGGTGGCACCCACCTGTAATCGCAGCTCTTGAGAGGCTATAAACAGGAGAATCACTAGGCACTAGGAGTCTGATCTATGTGGTAAGACCCCATACACCCTGTAGAACCTGTGCTAAATTCATTTTTAAAAAGAATAAACTCTATAAAGGTATAGATAAGGTAGATATAGATATAGATAGGTATATATGAGTGATTTTGGGAAAGAGTTTGAAAGCAAGAACCTAAAGCCATACCTAATATGCTATTTATAGACTATTTATAGATTTGAGATTAGTTGGTAACATAAGATAAAAAATGACCTCAGACAGAAGATTGATGTGGAAATCTAGTTTGCAGTCATCAATATGGCCACATCCAAAAGCTGAAGCTCAAAGATACATAACTAACTCAACCAGGATCGTGCAGCTGTCAGCTCCATCAGTATGTTTTAGAGCTAAGCAAGGGGACTGGAACATGGACTCCTGAACTGCTTCATAGCACAGGAGGAGGCTCTGCATATTGCTGTGGCGATCAACTATCAAAGTCATTTCAAACTCAATAAATCTGAGAAGCTCTTAAGCAAACCAGTTAGAGGCAGGCATGCTTTGCTGAGACATGAAGATACCGAGTCAGTGTCCTCCAGCATGCAGAGCCTGGAGTTGCCAGTGGTAGTTTGGGTAAAGGCATGAGTGGGAAGCACCTGTGCCCAGTTTTAGAGAAATGTGGACTTGTGAAAGCTGTCTTAATGTCACCTGTCAAGCCCCCCTCGTTTGTAAGTGCAAAACCATGGAAGAGTCCCAGGATGCTTATGCCTCTCTTGGCGGAAAAGAAATAGTGAAACATTTCGGACAAACGCTCATTCTGTACTTGAATTTTGTGGGAAAAGCAACAGTGGAAGGCATTGAGGTTTCAAGCCTGACCACCATGTCTCATAGTAATAGAAGAAATTATTTCTTCTGAAAATGAGAAAATGCTTTTAGAAATAATTAATTGTACAGAAGGTATAGAAAATCACAATTACTCTGGTTTAATTTCTTAAAGAAATTACTGCAGAAATTAAAGGAATCCTTTCTCATGCTTCTGCACCAGGAACTTGGCCCATTAAGATAACTCTTAATGGGTTATCAGGCAGTTGAAGCCCCTGCCTGACAAGCACAAAGACCTAGGTTTAATCCTGGTACTACATGCCACACCAGCCCTACGCCATTCTGGCCCCCAAAACCGGATGTGTTGGCACATTGCCTGTAATCCCAGTGCCGGGGAGGCTTAAAACAGCATAATCCCTAGGAGTCCAAGCTGCATAGTGAGACCCTGTACCAAATACATTTTTTTAAAGAAAAAATTTTCATGTCAAAAATTGTTTTGTTGGGGGCCAGGGAAATAGCTCAGTAGAATAAGCACTTGCCAGGCAAGTGCAAGGAGCTGAGTTCAATCCCTGGTCCCGCAAGAAAAAAAAATTTTTTTTGTTCTTCATATTACACTCCTCTAAAGGCAACTTTCTAACTGCATGAGCTCTGTCTCTAAAATGACTTTTTTTTTTTTTTTTTCTGAATCCAAGGACAATTACATTTTAGAAAGATTTATTAAATTATTTATTCTCAGGGAATGTTTTTAGAATTGCCCATGAAATGTTCAAGGATTGAAATATCAATTTTCAGTTACTTTCTTTGGGAAGCAGTTTTTTTTGTATGTGATCTTGATGAGGTAGTCGTTAGCATTATACTTACTTTCTCTCTTTTAAAGAAAGATTTTTCTTGTGATTATTATGTATTTACTGAGTAGGCTGCCCTGGCATTCTTGTTGTAAATATTCATTCTTTTTTTCTGCTTTCTTTTCCTATGATGGTTCTTTTGTTCATTTAGTTTGATTTGGTTTGGTTTTTGCTGTTTGTTTTTTTTTTCCTGAGACAATGTCTCACTACTTAGTTGTTGTTTGTGGAACTAGGGATTGAACTCAGGCCCTTGTGCTTACCAGGCAAGCTACTGAGCTATCTGAGCTATCTCCCCGGCCCCTCACTACTTAGTTTTTACTGGCCTCAAACTCATGACATTCCTCCTGTCTGAGCCTCTTGAGTGCTGGACTATAGATGCCACTTGTGGGATGAATCACTAATGTTCTTTTCATACTTTTTTTTTTTTTTTTTTTTTTGTCTTTTTGAGACAGGGTCTCACTATGCAGTTCAGGCTGGCCTTCAGCTCACCTTTGTAGCCTAGGCTGCTCTCAAACTCGCACTGATCCTCCTGCCTCAGCCTCCCAAGTGCTGGGATTACAGGCATGCGTCACCATGCCCGGCTCTTTGTACCATTTTTGTGTTAGACCTCTTCTCTCCAAAGTCCTTCCATTCTTGGTCAATCTCATCTACTTTCTTGGCTGCTTACTCCAGGCCTTGCTGAGTTCTGTGCTTGTTAGATGTTTTCACTGCAGGTGCCCCAGAAGCTCAGATGCAGGAGGGTCACAACAGGACTTCTTTTCTCAGCCATTCCCCTAAACAAAAGAGCAACACAGTCTTTCTCTATTTCCAAAATACTGTTTTAAAACCAATACCATCATTGTGTTTATGTAGATAGCAAATAATGTTCCCCAGATGAACGGACTGCAGCCAATGACTTCTCTCAACTTTTTAAAGCCCTGTTTCCAGACCTCATCCCAAACTTATTGAATCAGAGTCTACTTTCTATCTGAAGTCCCTGGGTGATTCTGTTGTGTAATTAAAGTTGGGATCTAGTGAGGGGCTGACACATGCTGGCAGATGTATAGCCTGAATAATTCTTTTTTCCCTTTTTCTGATAAAAATTCTAGCTAATGAGAAATTTCTCTGTTTCTTGGGCATATTTCATTAGTGATTCTATGCAATATCATTTGTCTCCTTTCAGCAGGGCATCTTGTTAAAAGTGGCTGAGACCATCAAAAGTTGGATTTCTTTTTCTCAGCTCGGTAAGGATGACTTACTTCATAAATTGGTGAGTATTCAAATCTTTGTCATTTTTCAGTTAAAGATTTTCCTTTATACAGGCCACCTACTCAATAAGGTAAAACTGATTTAGTTATTTAAAATGTCTTGGTCCCTGTCTAGCTCATTGTATGTATGGATTATTGTAAGTTGTTAGCTTAGGACACTCAAGTGAGTACTAAATCACAGGTAGAGAGAAGTTGTGATATGCTGCTAAACATTAAGGTAACTGTAGATAACAGCAATATACTGTACCTTTCAAAAACTAGAGGAAAGGAGTTTGAAAATTTCTCCACACTAGGCCAGCAAGATAGCTCAGCGGACTAAGCACCTGCCAAAGCAAGTGCACAGACCAAAATTCAATCCCTCACTCCTACATGCCACACTGGAACCGCCCTACAGACTACCGAATCCTGGCATGGTGGCACATGCCTGTAATCCCAGCCCTGAGGAGGCTGAAAACAAGAGGATCACTACAAGTCTGAATTCTGTAGTGAGATCCTGTACCAAATACATAAATGAAGAGGAAAAAAAATTTCACTACTAAATGATAAATGAGACATGCCTAACTCAATTAAATAGTACATAAGGTTGACATATATTAAAACACTAGATAAAATTACTTAATATATACCCACTAATTTTTTTTTTTTTTTTTTTTTTTTTTTTTTTTTTTTTTTTTTTTTTTTTGCGGGACCAGGGTTCAAACTCATGACTTTGCACTTGCGAGGCAGGCACTTGTACCACGGAGCTATCTCCCCAGCCCCCACTAATATTTGTAATGTAAAAAAAAAAAATTTTTTTTTTTTTTTTGTCTTTTTGAGACAAGGTCTCACCATGCGGTTCAGGTTGGCCTTGAGCTTACTTTTGTAACCCATGCTGGTCTCAACTCACACTGATCCTTCTGCCTCAGGCTCCCAAGTACTGGGATTACAGGTGTGCGCCACCACGCCGGCTTTTTTGTTGTTGTTGTTCCAGGAATGGAACAAACAGGCTCAGGCTATTCCACTGAGCTGTATCCCCAGTCCCCCAAAAAATAAATTTTAGAAACTACCAAAAGCTTATGATTTGCAATCAGAAACCTACAAAGTGGCTTATGTTCAGTTCTGTCCAGTAAACAGTGGATGGGAATGCACATCCTAACACTACTGTGAGATTAATCCGCTTGTCCCAGCACTGCTGCCCCTTCAGACTTCTATGGTGGCTGTGCCATTCTATCAGATGGTTTTCCATTCCTCCAGATGAGAGCAGCTTCTTTCCTGTCTACCCCACTCTTCCAGCTCTTTCCCCTTGCCGATTCTAATTCATCTTTTTAAGACAAGCTCCAGTTCATCTCTTTGATTTTCTCTGACTTTAACTTTGGTTGTTCTGTGTTCTTTACATAGCACCGTCAGTATAATCATCACCCTCCTTTGCACATTGGGTTGGACATTCACTCTTCTGTTCTTTCCATTAATCTGCGAAGTATTTATGACTAGAAACTTTGAGGCTGGGAATGTACCTCCGTGTAGAGTGTTTGCCTAAGATATTCAGGGTCCTGGGTTTGATCCCCAGACATGTGTTCACACACATGTTTGTGGGAAGAGATTGTATGTCTTATTCATTTTTTGTCTTCAATGTCTAGCCTGGTGCCTGCCTAACAGAAGGTATTACTTAATTAGGTAAAGGAAGGAAGGAAAGAAAAAATGATCTTGACTATGTCAAGACATTTTATAAATTATAAAGTGGCATGGAAATGTTAATGTGATTTTCCATTATATGCCTTAATGATACATTTTTAAATATCTCAGTGCCCATCTGTGGAAGGCCTAGATCCTCCTGGGCATGGTGATCACCTGTGAGCTCAGCACTCTGGAGAGTATAGGGCATCACCATAAGTTCAAGGCTAGGCAGAACTATACAACAAGACCCTGTCTAAACAATTTTTAAAAAGAATAAAACAGAAAAAATAGTAATTCTTTACTTGAGCTATATTGATATAGGGTCAGCATGCTTTCATTGTATTTTCCATGTAGATTACATTTACTGTGCTATATACCAACAGCGTAATTAAGTAGGTATAAATAAACAGACTTATTATTAACCTGTACTTTATATCTCCTTATTAAAACTTTTTAGTTCACATCTGGTAATGTCCAGCACAGTCTTTATTATTTCATACTTATAGGGAAAATAAAACCCCATCTATCATATTTTTTTTCTTGTTTCAGAACCTTTCTTTATTCACTCATTTTTATGGCCGGCTCAGCCCACCCCAAGGGCAGGGCTGGCACAGCATGTGGTGCTGGGGATCAAACCGCAGTCCCTGAAGCTGCCCAAGCTTCCCCAAGCAGGCGCTTTAGACCACTGAGCCATCCCGCTGGGCCCCCATCTATCATATTAAAAATACACTGGCCTTATATTTCTTCTTAGAGTCTGGATTGAAACCATATCCCTCTTAACTGCCTTATATATTAGAACCTTGAAGTGTAGCATTTAATAAAATTTTATGTATGGATTAATACCTCTTTTCCTGTATTTTAATGGCAAGGATACTGGATTTAGACTCGACTCACTGCACACTATCCTGCAACAGGAAGTTCTCCTACAAGAGGATGTGGAGCTAATCGAGCTGCTTGATCCCAGTATCCTATCTGCAGAGCAAGCTCACCAGCAGGAACATGGACACCTTCCAACACTCTGCTCCCTGGCAACCCCTAATATTTGGTACTGTATGGAAGCATTTACTCTTCAAGTACTTACATAAAGGGTATTTGAGAAGGAAATCCATGCTGTTGCTCCCTGTTGTACAGCCATTATAAACATTCATACGCTTAGCATCATAGTGAATGTCAGGCTATGTCACTGACCAAAAAAACTGCTTATTTAAAGTAAATACTGAGGGTTGGTCAAATAGCTCAGCGGATTAAAGCACCAGCTTAGGCAGACAGAGGGGCCAAGGCTCAATCCCCAGCCTGCAGTGCCGGCCCTGCGCCAAGGGCACGCTAAGATGGCTATTGAGACTGGGCCTGGTGGCAGGCGCCTATGATCCCACCACCTGGGAGGCTGTAAACAGGATGATCGCTATGAGTCTGATCTACATAGTGACACCCTGTAGAGCAGTGGTTCTCAACCTTTCTAATGCCATGACCCCGCAATAAAGTCCCTCATGTTGTGGTGACCCCAAACCAAAAAATAATTTTGGTGGCTACTTCAAAACTGTAATTTTGCTACAGTTATGATTCAGAATGGCTTTAGGTGACCCCTGTGTTTTGGTCGTTCAACCCCCACTAGGGTCACGACCCACAGGTTGAGAACCCCTGCTGTAGACCCTGTACTAAATATATAAAAAATAAATACTGTACAGTGAAACAGGGAGAAAAAAATCCAACTTGATTATATATATCCAATTCAGTAAAACTAGTTCTGTGCCTAGCAACCCAACAAAAATGTATGAATGTATCAAAAAGAGTATTATCAGTACATCTGTGCAACCTGTTAATATTTCTTTATAAACAACAGACTGTATCAGTCATACTATAGAGACTCTAAGGATGGAGTGGTACATAGAGATAAACAATCAACTGTTTCTATTTTGACTGAGAAGAGAGGATGGGGAACATAATTTGATGGTTCAAGTTATCCTAAAATTTATTTGGGAGGCTGAGACAGGGACCATCTTAGGCAACATAGTGAGACCCTATCTCAAAGAAAACCAACAAACAAAACAAAAACTATGCTGAAACTTTTAACCACTTGACTTGGGTATAATGCAGAAATCCCATGCTATAATTTGTTTACAAAAAAGAAAAAGAGTGGATCTTGAAAAGAGCTTTCAGGAAGAGCTGTTGTTTTGTTTCTGTTAAGAATTTGCTCTGCCTGCCAGAGAGAGGAGAGTGAGCCCTGGAGCACCTGAGTTGCCTAGCAGCTGCTCCAGTGCAGAATCACTTGCAGCCCCCACCCATCACATTCCCTGCACAATAATGGTCCCTCCCACGGTAGCAGACTGCTGAGCTTAGTGACTTCCAGTTCTAGTGACCAAAACCTCCTCACATGGAAACTTTGCAGCATTTTGTTCTTAAAGAATGTAAGATTTGGGGGCCCAGCAGGATGGCTCAGTGGTTTAAAGCGCCTGCTTAGGAAAGCTTAGGCAGCTGCAGGGACCACGGTTAGATCCCCAGCACTACATGCTGCACCAGCACTGCCCTCAGGGCAGGCTGAGCCAGCCATAAAAATAAATAAATGAACAAACCAATTCTGAAACAAGAAAAAAAAAAAATAAAATAAAATAAAATATTCTTTAAACACAAAAAAAGGGAGGGGGGGGGGCTGGCGGGATGGCTCCGTGGTCTAAAGTGCCTGCTTGGGAAAGGGTGGCTTCAGGGACCGCAGTTCCATCCCCGGCACCACATGCTGCCCCAGCCCTCCCCTCGGGGCAGGCTGAGCCGGCCATAAAAATGAGTCAATCAACAAAGGTTCTGAAACAAGAATAAAAATAATAAATAAAATAAAAAATTCTTTTAAAAAAAGAATAAGAGAGCTGGGCGTGGTGGCGCACGCCTGTAATCCCAGCACTCGGGAGGCTGAGGCAGGAGGATCGGTGCGAGTTCGAG
>PVJA010008343.1:0-64801 GCA_004027025.1 Myocastor coypus
TTTTTTTTTTTTTTTTTTTTTTTTTTTTTTTTTTTTTTTTTTTTTTTTTTTTTTTTTTGGTCTTTTTGAGAGTGTCACTATACAGTTCAAGTTGGCCTTGAGCTCACTTTGTAGCCCAGGCTGGTCTTCCATTCAGCCTCAGCCTCCTGAGTGCTTGGATTACAGATACAGGTGTGTGCTACCACACTTGTAAGATGCCTATTTTTGATTGAGTCTTTATATTTGGGGGTGTCTGATTGTTTGAATTCTTTATATATTCTAGATATTATTCTTTGTCTGGAGGATCACTTGACAAACAGCCAGCCTGCAGCCGCTCTGAATTCTGAGCTCAGTTGCCCCTCTTCAGGATGACTGCTCGCCATTCACGTTGTCCTGAGGGGCACCTGCACTCAAATAACTCACCAGCCACTGCAGTCTGCTGCATCTATTACTCTGTTCCACAGTGGGGTGTCCAGTAGTCATGTGTGTCAGCAGGTTTGAGCTGCCCCTCACACTGTGAGTCAGGCATCAGGGAGAAAGTGCTGTCTGCCATCTTCTTTGAGGTCTCTCTCTTCATTTTCCCTGTGGGCTTCAATTCTTGCTTCAGATTCTTGCTGGGTCCCAGTGACACACTTGTTTCCTTCTTCTCTTCCTCACCTTGCCTGCTATATTTAGCTGCTTGCTATGTCCAGTGTCTGGACACTAAATCTCAGAAAGGCTATTTCTCAGCTGTTCACCATTCTGCCATCTTTGAAGGAAAGATTTTAAATTTTGTGTTTAAGTCATATAGCATATATAGGGCTAAGACTGGGCTTGGTGGTGCATACCTTTAATCCCAGTTCTAGGGAGGCTTAATACAGGAGGATCACAAGTCTGATCTGCATAGTGAGACCCTGTGCCAAATACCTATCTGTTCAGATTTTGTTACGTTTTTTTGGTGATTGTATTTCTGGTGATGAAAATCAAGTATTTTGCTTAGTTCATATGTTAAAGATAATGATTACAAAGCTGGGCATGGTGGAGCATGCCTGTAATCCCAGCACTTAGAGACTGAGACAGGATGATCCTTGGGAGTTTGAGACCATCTGGCCTAAAAAATAAGCACAAAACTAGCCTCAATTTCACAGTGAGAAAGAAGAAAAGATGGTCGTTGTATTTTCACAGACATTAAGAATCAGCAACAGAAATATTTTGTAGCCGGGCATGGTGGCGCACGCCTGTAATCCCAGCACTCGGGAGGCTGAGGCAGGAGGATCCCTGTGAGTTCGAGACCAGCCTGGGCTACAAAAGTGAGCTCAAGGCCAGCCTGAGCTGCATAGTGAGACCCTTTCTCAAAAAGACAAAAAAAAAAAAAAAAAAGAAATATTTTATAAAGACCATATATGGCCTGTGAAAACCTTTAAAAAAAGCATTTGCTGACCCTGATGCAATATTCCTTTATTATTTTAGTGTCTATAGATTTATAGAAATGACTTACTTTTGATATTTGCAATTTATGCTTTCTCTCTTTTGTGATCACTTTTAGGTAGAGTTTATTGATTTCATTGATCTTTTCAAAGAACCAGTTTAAGCCTCCTGTGGTGGTTTACATGTATAATGCCAGTGCTTGGAAAACTAAAGCAGGAGCATTGCTGAGTTCAGGACAAGTCTGGGCTGTGCAGGGAGTTCAAGGCCAGCCTAAACTACATAGAGAGACCCTGTCTCAACTCAGAACCAAAATCTTTATTTTATATACCTTACAAATATTATTTGTCTGTGTTAAATATTGTAAAGTAACCTGAGTTCTTGAAGTAACCTGAACTGATGGGCCATTTGGTGTGAACTAGATAAATTTCGGCACTGATTGCTTGCCTCTTTTAGAACTGTATTAAGCCATCCTTCCTATTGGGCACTGTGTCTTTAAATCAGTGATATGTGAAGGACAGTCTTCTTGACACATGATATTGATGTCACAACAGCATTTGGAAAAGGATCTGTCTCCTGTCTGCTGTGTTTGGGGCTATGAACCCAGACTCTAAAAAAATGCTTTAGTAATTATTTTGAAAATAAGTGAGCTCAAATTATGATATTTTACACATTAGGTCAAATTCTTAAGCTGGTTTCCTAGTATAATAAATTCTTAAGCTGGTTTCCTAGTATAATAAAGCTAATTTGAATCCTCATCTACCATTCTCCATATAATATTGTTCAAATAATGTCACTCCTCCCTGATTTATTTCTACTTCAGAACTACATGGTAGGGCGATAATGCTGAGCACTGCATGAGGAGGAGTTCACTCTTTGGCAGCTCTTAGGTTTTGGCACTGTGAGCAGTTTTTTCAAATATATATTGTATGTTTATATTGGACATATTTCAGTTAACAAGGTTGCTAAAGGAAGGATATTTTATTTGATGCTTACACTGGCATGTTTTTGTATTCTAGATTAATCCTCGAGCGCTGTTGTTCGGCCACACAGCTTCCATTACTTGTTTGTCTAAAGCTTGTGCTTTTGGTGACAAACAGTACATTGTAAGTGCATCTGAAAGTGGGTAAGTATTGTTCTGTTTGGTCAATTTCTCTTTTTTTCTCCAAAATGTTTATATTTTAAAAATTATTTTTAATTGATACAGTTTTTCTGGTTTACTTCATGATGTTTATGTGTTCTTTCATCCTCATGTCTTTATATCATTATAATTAGTAGTGGTATTTGGTAAATAGGGAATTTTAGCCCTTTCATTCTATGTTTTTGAGACAGAACTAAAGTGTTCTAGAAGCTGAATTAGTGCTCAGAAAATTAGGAGTATGACTTTAATAGAAAAAGTGAGGGGCATTAGTCAAACAATTGTGATGAAATATGTCCTCTGGATGGGGTCTTTCACTGTAGTTCAGGCTGGCCTCAACTCTTTGTGTAGCCCAAGATAACCTCAAATTATCAGTGATATTTTTGCCTTGGTCTCCTGAGTGCTGGGATTACAGGCATGCTCCACCACACCCCATAATGTATTAGATTTAATGAAAGACTAATTTGAAACCACTGTGACAAAGTTGACCATTGCTTTGTAAATCAGATTCAGAGTTAGCTATTATTTTGCTTTACAGAGAGATGTGCCTCTGGGATGTGAATGATGGCAGATGTATTGAATTTACAAAATTAGCTTGTACACATACTGGCATACAGGTTAGTATCTGTTTTGACTAAGTCAACATGTTTTATTATGAGTGTGTAGTTAAAAATATTTTAGAACAATAAACTTGTATTTTTCCATGAAAAGTCCTGGGGAGGTGTAATGGTACAAGAACACTAGAACTGTTCTAAAAGTGTTCCTTATAATCTAGTACACTTTAGAAGGGCTATAAAGTAGAAACTAGTAGAGAAAAAGTGTAGAATGAGCCAAGTAGCATAGCTACGTTTGCCATGTAGGGCTGTCCTGGTTACCTGGATAAGAACATGTTAATCAGCTGTCGTTGCCATAATAGGTACTTGAGGTAATCAGCTTCTGAAGAGAAAAAGGTTTACTTTAGGTTAAGTATTTATTTATTTTATTATAATTATTTTTTTGGGACATGGTTTCATTCTGTATTTCAGGCTGACCTTGAACTCCCTGTGTGGCTCAGGCTGGGCTCAAACTCAAAGAGACTTTCGTGGCCTAGCCTCTTTAGTACTGGGACTGCAGGTGTGGACCACCATGTCCAGTGAAGTTCAAATTTATGATCAGGGAGACCAGTTGCTTTGGGTCTCTATGAGAGGTGCCACATGGCAGTGTCACGGAGTGTGTGGTGCCTCAGAACTGCTCACCTTATCGGTAGGAAAGGAAAAGGAAGAGATTTGGTCCCACTCTTCAAATGCATGCTCATGATGACCTAAGGGCCTCATTAGACTTCCTAGCTCCTCAGGCCCTGCTCTCTCCCATTGGAGTTACTCAAAGGAATAAGCCTTTAATTTGTGGCCATTTGAGGTTTAAAGTAGGATCCACAGAATGTCTTTACCACTAGGGTAAGTGTACTATATCAGAAGAATGAATTCCTTTCTGTCAAGGCTATTATGAGTCCATTTGTGATTAACAAAATTGTTGACTGTTTGATCATACTTTTTTTATTCTCATGTAATTGAGTTCCTAGGCTTTTCTCTTCTTTTTTTGGAGACAGTCCAGGCTGACCTTGAACTTACTGTGTAGTCTAGGTTGACCTCGGACTCTGGTAGATCCTGCTCCCTCAGCCTCCTGAGTGCTGGTGCTATAGGTGTGAGCCACCACACTTTGCTGGGCTCATTTTTAAAGACTTTCTAACTATTTAGAAGAAATGACCATTCATGTACCTGCCTTAAAGTATATTTGATTGAAATTTATAGTTTCTCACATATATCCCTGATATTTTTCATTAATGTATCAGTTTTACATAAAAGGATACTTCAACCTTGAGAGGTTGAAGGAGTTACCCAAGTCTCAGCGTCATTCTTGGTTTGTCTGACTGGGCATTATGCTCTTCCTCTTACATCCTATTGCCTCCCTTACAACAAACCGATAACATAATTTGTCAAGAAAGGAAACTTTCACTAACAAAAATTAGAAGGCATTACATGGAAAGGGTTTTTAAATACATATTCCTAAGGTGATAGACTTTGCTGATACTGTGCCTGCTGAAATCATAAGGGAATGCCAAGCTATTAATTTACCATGTGGATAAGGCATTGATTTTTTTTATTATTATTAATTTATGTTATGGCCAGTTCAGCCTGCCCTGGGGGTGGGGCTGGTGCAGCATGTGGTGCTGGGGATCGAACTGTGGTCCCTGCGGTTGCCTAAGCTTGCGCTTTAGACTGCTGAGCTGTCTCGCTGGCCCAAGGCATTGATTTTTACATTTGAAAATTTAGTCTCCATTTAGGACACTTTCTTTGCAAAACTAAAGTGTTCTAGAAGCTGAATTAGTGCTCAGAAAATTAGGAATATGACTTTAACAGAAAAAGTGAGGGGCATTTGATCAAACAGTTGTGATGAAATGTCCTCTGGATAGAGGTTTTTTATTTTTGTTTTTCAGCTGAGACAGGGTCTTCCGATGTAGTTCGGGCTGGGCTTGAACTCATGATGATCCACCTCCTTCAGTTACCCAAGTGCAGGTATTATAGGTATGCATATAGGAGACAATTCTTTAGTGTCCTAATTTTTCGCCCTGTAGTACAGGGTTCCATTTGGCTCCGGTTGGATGAACACTGACAGAGTTTGCTTTTCCGCACCCTTCCTCACTATATCCTTCCCTACATGGCTCAAATATGCCTCCATCCACATTATTATATGTGAGCTGCCGGTGGTCCTGGGAACTTCCTTTTGTGTGTTGTTGATTTTAGATCTATAGGTGAGCTCTTGTGATAGTCTATTTCGTTAGGTACCTCCCCACTCCTACATCTGGAGTTTTAGTGAAGTTACATTATACATGTTAATGTGTTTCATGATCAGTGTTCATTGTGTGGACAAAGTTTTACTCTTTATACAGGCATTTCATAATTAGGAAAAGACTGTGCTCCCTTTTCAGTGTGAAGCTCTGAGAGTAGACCAATGAATGTGGAAACAGCCTGGATGCAGGACTTCTTAGTTATCTCCCATAAGTGGAGTGTTTATAGCTTCTCTAGCAGTCCTTTGCCTAGCTCACCCTTATGTGATTCATTTCTGCATAGAAGGACATCACTCTCTGAAAATCCTCCCGAGAGCAATCCACTGCAGGAGTCTGTTTTGTGAGGTGGCAGAAAGGCAGGTCTTCTGAATGGTTGTCTCGCATGATGGTTAGTCTTTCTCTGCTCTTTGGTTAATGTAATGCTATCCTCTTGAGTCATTGTGCACATTAGTGAATCATGTGAGCTCTCCTTTTCTTTCATACAGTGCAATGCACAACGTATTTACCTAGTTATTTAATACTTTTGTGTGAAAAAACACACTTAGTTTAGTCAGAATTTAGTTTTAATTCTAGTTTTTTGAGACAGGGTCTTATTACCTAGTCCAGGCTGGCCTTGGACTCACTAGGTAGCCTAGGCTGGCTTCAGACTCAAAGCTGTCCTCCTGCCTCAGCCTTGCAAGTGCTAGGATTACAAGCGTGTGCTATTATATTTGGTAGATTATAATATATTTGAACATTAATTATTTTGTACTTCTAAATTTTATTTGGCTATAACTAGTAATTATAAACCTGCATGCAACCAATTCTTGTTCACTTATAATTCTAATAGTTTTTGAACCATGTAAGCTTCCCTTTTGATTTGTGAAGCTAATTTTATTTAGGTATTTTATTAACTAATTCAAATCTTTTCATATAGTCTTTTCATACAGTTCTGGGATTAAACCCAGGGTCTTATGTATAACAGCTGAGCATTCTAACATTAATCCACATCCTTAGTCCTTAAAAGTTTCATTTTAAATTGTAGAAGTAGGGATAAAAAGAATTATCATGTATATGTGCTGTGGAAGTGAGCATCAAGAAGAGTTGTCAAAAATTCTGCTCCAAAGCAATTTAAAAGGGAGGATAGGGTTGGCGAGATGGCTTAGTAGTCTAAAGCACCTGCTTAGGCAAGCTTAGGCAACCATAGGGACCCCAGCTTGATCTCTGGCACCACATGCTATGCCAGCCCCACCCCCAGGGCAGGCTGAGCCAACTGTAAGTAAGTAAATAAATAAGTAAAGTTAAAAAAAATTAAAAAAGGGGAAGGATACATTAGGAGAATTTACTTTTTGTTAGATATTTACAAATATTAATGTTACTTAATATATGTGTAATAATTTTCAGTTATTTCCAGTAACTGAAAATATTACTGGAGGGCATTACCATTTAGGAGAAAAATAATTTTGATGGGCATATTTTAATCCAATGTCTAAAGAATATTAATTTTTTTTTTTTCATTTTAACATGAATTGTAGTTCTACCAGTTCTCTGTTGGAAATCAGCGAGAAGGAAGGCTTTTATGTCATGGACATTACCCTGAAATCCTTGTTGTGGATGCAACCAGCCTTGAAGTACTATATTCCTTAGTATCAAAGATATCTCCGGACTGGATCAGCTCCATGAGTATTATTCGATCCCAGCTGACACAAGGTTAGTATAATATGCCTTTAAGAAATTTGGCACCATTTGTTTTGTTTAATTGACTTTGAAGTTTTTTTAATTTATCAAAATGAATAATTTTTACTATGATTATATATTTTTAAAAATAGTGGTTCTAAAATTTATGTTGTGTCTCTTCCTCAGAAAGGTCTCTTTGATTCAGTTAATTTAAAATATTTATTTATTTATTTTAAAGAGAATGTAAAATGGTAAAAAAAATTAAAAATGATACAGAATTTCTCTAAGCAAAAGAATTGGAATTTGACAATGGTTGTTATATTGCATAATGTTTTCTTCAAATTAGTTGTTTAGGTTACCAAATATAAGCATGCAAATTGGTAGAAAATAAAAAGGTTATAAGAAATTAAAAAGGGGAAGAAAAAAAATTAAGCATTAACTGCTCTTTTCAATAGACCAGTAGAAATCAGCAGTACAATTATCCAAACTATCCTGTGTGTATATATTCCTTCCTTCCTTCCTTCCTTCCTTCCTCCCTCCCTCCCTCCCTCCCTCCGTCTCTCTCTGTCTCTGTCTGTCTGTCTGTCTGTCTCTTCTTTGCAGTACCAGGGATCGAACTCAGTACCTTTTGCTCGCCAGGCAGGTGCTTATTCTATTGAGCTATTTACCCAGCCTCTTTGTTTCTTTTGTCATTTTCTGCATCCCATTTTTTCCTTTCCTTTAAATAAATTCTTTCCCTTTCAACAGTATCCATTGTACCTTTCAGATTTTATGTATTCTTTCAGGTTATCATACCAGTGAGAGAATATGGTATGTACATACATAGGTCTGATTTATTTCACTTATTAGTATGGTCTCTAGTTGCATCCATTTACTTAAAAAGCCTCATTTATCTTTTTTGGTAGCTGAGTAATACTCCACTGTGTAAAAATACCACATCATTTTATCCATTCTCAGGTGATGGGCATTTGGGTTGTTTTGAAGATTTAGCTATGACAAATTACACTGTTTTTAACATGGGTGCACATATATCACTATGGTGTGATGTTTTCAGGTCTTCTGAAAAAATACCTAGGAGGAAAGTAGCTGGTTAGAATGGTGAAGTTTTTTGAGGAATGTCCATACTGGTTTTCATAGTGGTTGTACCAGTCTAAATTCCTACCAGTAGAGGAAAAGGGCTCCTTTCCCACCCGTCCAGCCTTGCCAGCATTTGTTATTGGTTGACTTCTTGATGATAGCCATTCTTTCTGGGGTGAGCTGCAATCTCAGTGTTGTTTTCATTTGCATTTTTGAATGACCAATGATGTTGAGCATTTTTCCATATTTTTTTTGCTGTTTGTATTTTTTCATCTGAGAAGTTTGTATTCATCTCATATGCCCATTTTTGGATTCGGTCTTTGAATTTTGAGGGTATGATATTTTTTCAATTGTTTATAAGTTCTAGATAGGAGTCCTTGGTCTGAAGGACAAGCTGGTATATTTTTTTCAAATTTGTAGTTTTTTTCTTTACTTCGTTGGTGGTTTCTTTTGGCATCCAGAATCTTCAAAAAGATGAGATCCCAGTTGTTGATTCTTTGAAGTATGTCCTATGCAGTTAGGTTTTTGCTAATTAACTCTCTGCCTGCCCCTGTCTTCAGTATTTCTACCTACTATCTTCTGCAGTAGAGTTAGTGTTTGTATTTTAAGATTTAAATTTTTGATCCATTTTGACTGTAATTTAGTGCATGGTGATAGGCATGGTCTAATTTTAGCCTTCAGCCTGTGGAAGGCCAGTTTTTTCAGCATCATTTATTAAAGAGGCTATCTTTCTTCCAGTGAGCATGTTTGGCCCTGTTGTCAAAGATAAGGTGGTTGAGTGTGTAGCTGTGCCTGCATCTTTCAGTCTGTTTCATTGATCCTTAGGTTTCTTTTTGTCATTTTTGTTATGAGACAGCATTTTGCTATTTAGCCCAGGCAAGATTTGAACTCACATTTTGTCTGCCTCACTCTCCCAAGCGGTGGGCTTATTGGTGTGCACTGATGTACCTATTGTAAGATTTAAAGTGTTAGGCTATCTTCATTGTGTGGGAGGAATCAGTAGCTGTGAGCAGTCTGTGGTTGATTTTTCTATGGTGTAGGAAGCTTGAGGGTATGATGGGAAGAACCTTAACTTCATGTCTGTATTTTTTGAGATTTGTTTTGTGATTTGCTGGTGTTTCCATTTCATATGGACAATTGAAAAAGAAGGTGATTAAATTTAATGAAAGTTCCTGTTACTTTATAAAATCTGGACATCATGCTATACCAGCACTCAAGCAACCAGTTGTGCAGCAGACACTATCCAGGTATCCTTAGTTTCAGTTCAGTACTGATATTGTTTGCTTAGACTTAGTGTTATTCTGAGAACTCAGTCTCCCAAGACTACCCCTGCCCCTCAATTTCAGTGACAATCCAAGGCCCACGTTTATGTGTGCTTCTTCCTGACCAGCCAGAGATCAGGTGCTTCACTGCCTTTTTCTTAGTGATTTACAGAGCTTGAGGAAACTCTTCTATTGATCAGTTAAAGGTATTATAATGGAGACCAGTGAAGCAATGTGTAGGACAAGGTGGTCTGGGGGGGGGCATGCATGAAGCAAGCATCCAGCCCCCCAGATGTACCACTTTCCTCTATGTACTCAACTGGCCAGAAGCTCTCTGAACCATGAATGTTTAGGTTATTAGGGGGGCAGACTCTCTTATGAATTAGTGGCCTTGTGATCTGCTGTCAGAAAAGGTAGGTAAGAGAATTTCCTTATGACTGTTACCTGTCTTGAGGAAGAGAAATCATAGGTTTTGTAGCCTGTCTGTGAAAGGAAGTTGTGAGCCAGGAACTGTGGATGAAAATCAGCAAATATATATATCCGAATATCACATGTGACTGTCTCTTGATCTGTAACAGTTTATGGAAGGCGCAATGTACAATAAAATATTAGGAAGGCAGGTGTGGTAGGTGGGGAATGAGTGCGATGGAGAAATAAAACCCGTGATAAGCAATGAAAATAATTGATGATTGATGAAAAGTTCTGAATTTTGAAGAATAAACATTCTTTGTTACCAGAGTAATAATGGCATTTGAAATTCTGAAAAAGTTTATTGGTTAAAGGTATTAAAAATCAAGTTACTTAAAATAACTGTCCTTGTATTCCAAATTATTGATGATCTTTATTAACATATTTCAAAATTTTGTTTATTTCATTAAATGAGAAATTACATTTTTCTTCTAATTATAAAACATGCTGGTTTAATTTAATTAAAGCAGATCACCTTAATATTTAGAAAGCAGGCATGCTGTGTTTGTGACTGGACTTTTTTCCCTTCTTGGTTTAGAAGATACGGTGGTAGCACTTTCAGCCACGGGCATCTTGAAGGTGTGGATTGTTACCTCGGAAATAAGTGGCACGCAGGTGAGACACATAAGGCAGGAGTGACTGCTCTTATTTTATGCTTCAGTAGTCTGGAGTTTCAGTAATTATATGTTCCTTCCATTTCTTAAAAGGAAAAGAAGGGGCTTACTTTTAAAATGAGTCTCATGGATACACTGTGTGAGTCCCTTGTTATGTCGTGTGAGTGGACTTGGTTTTTCACTTTTGATGGAGATTACATCATCTGGGTTATGGAATACAGAAACATGTTAAACAGACTGTGAGTCAGAGAAACATAAAGAAGTGGAGTTTTCTTCGACTGCTTTTAATTAAAAAAATTCAAAAGTAGTTTGCTGAAGGAAAAAAAATACAGCAAAAGAAAAAGTATGTAAAACCAGTTTTAGTCCTCCTATCTCAGTTTTGTGAACCTGAAATTTTTTTTTTTTAAATGTATTTAGTACAGGGTCTCATTACACAGATCTGCACTCATAGTGATCCTCCTGTTTTCAGCCTCCCAAGCACTGGAATTATAGGTATGCATCACCAAGCCCAGTCTCAGTCACTGTTTTAGTGCACCGTGGGGGTGGGGCCAATACAGTAAGCCAGGGATCGAACCCCGGTCCTTGTGCTTTAGTCCATTGAGCTATTTGGCTGGCCTTGTGAACCTGAATTCTTCCTATTTTATTTTATTTTTTTTTATCAATAAGACAATCAATTTTCTTTCTTTCATTCTTTCTTTCTTTCTTTCTTTCTTTCTTTCTTTCTTTCTTTCTTTCTCGTATTGGGGACTGAACTTAGGACCCTGTGCTTGCCATGCTGGTGCTTATTCCACTCAGCTACCTCCCTAGCTCAAATCATTTTTTGGACAATATTGATGCTATTGCTCACCTATGGAAATGTTAGGGATTGAATTTAAAGGAAACTAGAAGAATTCATGGAGTTTTTAAAAATTAAGTCCTTCTTAATGGGTCTTGAAACAAGGACTCTGTGGGCAGTTAAAGCTGGCCTTGAACTCAGTCGGTAGCCTAGGCCAACTTTGAACTCACAGTGATCTTCTTGACTCAGCCTCTTGGATGCTGGGTTAGCAGGTTGTACTACCAAGCCTGGCTTAAATGCTTTTTTGTGATGCTTTTTTTTTGTTTGTTTGTTTTTAAATTAAAGTACATATAGCTTTGGAAATTAGTATTAATGCAACATTGTATCCTCTACCATTGTCAGAATGAAGATACTGATTCTCATCAGGAGCTTAAATCTGGGTGTCTTTGTAGTAAAGAGCTTGCATGCCATGCAATTTTTAGAGTATGGTTTTGCTCTCTTTTACTACTACCATGGCTTTTCCCTAAGGGTACAAATGAAAATATCAAATGATAGTTTTACTTTATAATGGTGTCTTTATTATTCTGTGATGATTTTAATAGATAATCAAGCTACTCCTGAAGTTTTACAAATCTTCTTCTTTTCAGGATACTGAGCCAATATTTGAGGAAGAATCCAAACCAATTTATTGCCAGAACTGCCAGAGCATCTCTTTTTGTGCATTCACACAAAGGTCACTTTTGGTTGTGTGTTCCAAGTATTGGCGGGTAAGAAGCCTGCCTATGTAAAAAGTTCTGTTTATATGTGTTGGTTTATTCAATCCTCACAATAATCCTAAGGAAATGCTTGGCACAAATGTTTTTCACATTTTAGAATTCATGTCTGGTTTTCATATTTATCAAGAGTTGGGACTTAGGTATATTTAATTGTCTTTTAAATTTGTATGGAATGATTTAGTTAGCAGCCATATTTCATTAATGTTAATTTCTGCTTTTTGCTACTATTTTGGTTGTTATCAGTAAAATGTAAGCAGTGGTGGTGACTTTTCTGCAGTTTGAGCCTTTGTGGGGTACCTTTTTTATGTCTTTCTGGCTTCTTGGAGTTATAGGGTCTTTTTTAACACCTTAGAGCTAATTGTATGATAATACTTTTCCATTGCAGTCTTTCACCATCTTTACAGACTTTCCTTTTGCAGACTGTTACACTTCTGTCATAGCGTAGTGGCCACCATGTTTGAGCACTTACTACATGCTCTTTTTTACAGAGCTGCCCATATATTATTTATCTTAATCTCTGCAGCTTTCTGAGGATACTTGCTATTTATTTAGTCCCACATAACAGATTATTCCAAAATTTAGCATATTAAAACAACAGGTATGAGCCAGGCATGGTGGCGCACACCTGTAATCCCAGCACTCGGGAGGCTGAGGCGGGAGGATTGGTGAGAGTTTGAGACCACCCTGGGCTACAAAACTGAGCTCAAGGCCAGCCTGAACTGTACAGCGAGACCCTGTCTCAAAAAGACAAAAAAAAAAAAAAAGAACAACAGGTATGTGTTGTCATTCACATTTGTGCTCTGGATTCTGGGCCCAGCTGAACTGGGCACTTCTGGACCAGAGTCTTACAGCTCCCGTCAGGGATCTGCTGGAACTCTGGCCTCATCTGCAGCCCAGGTCTTGGAGCGACTGCTTCCAGGTTCCCTGCCACGGTTCTGCCCAGCCACTGGGTCCAGTTCGCTGTCTCTCAACTCTAGATTTCAGTTCCCAGATGTGTGAACCCCTTCACGGAGTAGTTCACAGCATGGGCACAGCCTTCCTGCATAGTAAGTGAGCAGCAAGAGGAATTGCCTAATCTTGAAAGTGAGACCTCATCACTCCTGCCATTTTATATTCTCTAGAAACAGTAATAAAATCCAGCTTACATTCAAGAGCAGGAGCTTGTGAATTCCAGGTGTTGCGTAGTGCTGGTGCTATCTCAGAGGCCCAATGGTAGGAACTTGTACCCTTTCCATTTTGCAGATGGGACAACTAAGGGAATAAGTTGCCTAAGGCTATATAGACAGTGGTGAATTGGCTGGATTATGCCTCAGTGTGACTTCTGTCACTGCTCATCATGTTTTCCTAGATTCCTTGCAATTAGAATATGGAGTGCTTAGGTTCCCTTACCTTGGAGCACAAAGTCGCTTGAGTAAAGCAACTGTTTCATTTTACATTGTGGTCTCATGGTGCGTTCATTTTCCTATAAATGAATCATTTATTCTTTTTTATGGCAGAGTAGTACTCCATGTATATAAATGCCATATTTAAAAAATTCATTTTACTTCCAAAATTTAGCTGTTGTGAGTTGTGCTATCATTAACATGGGTGTGTTTGCCATTCTTTCTGTAGTACTTCTTCCCTATACATAAAGACCAAGTATTTGCATTCCTAAGTAGGAGAATATAGATGCTTGCAGTGCATTTTGCCTGATCATGGAGAGGCTGCAGCACATGGCTGTATTTCCATTTTTATCTCTCCTGAACGTGACTGCCAGGACTCATTGCAGAATGTCTTTGTCTGAGGTATCAACCGTTAATGGCCTGAGTTTTTTTTTTTTTTTTTGTGGTACTGGGGATTGAACTCAGGACCTTGTGCTTGCCAGGCAAGTTTTTATTCTCCTGAGCTATCTCCCCAGCCCCTGGCCTGAGTTTGTAAAATATGTTTTCCAGAAGTTTCTTTATTTTCAGCTGAAATGTCACTGTACAGTACTGTGTCTCCATAAACCATAGCATAGAGTAGATTGTGCATTTCTTCTTGTAGGTGTTTGATGCAGGAGACTATTCCTTGTTGTGCTCTGGTCCTAGTGAAAATGGACAGACTTGGACTGGAGGTGACTTTGTGTCAGCAGATAAAGTAATCATCTGGACTGAAAATGGGCAAAATTACATTTACAAACTACCTGCCAGGTATGTAGTAAGAAGTTAGAACTTTAGTTAAAAGGCTCACTGGGTGTGGTGACACACACCTGTAATCTCAGCACTCAGGTGGCTGAGGCAGGAGGATTACCATGAGTTCAAGGCCAGCCTAGGCTGCATAGTGAGTTCAAGGCCAGCCTGAACTACATAGTACCACTCTGCCTCAGAAGATGAACAACACCCCTAGAATCCTTTCTTTTGCTTGTTGCTTAGAAGCCTTGTTATCATAGGAAATGATACAGTAATTAATTTCAGTGTCATAAATGAATGTTTGGTTTTTGCCATTTTCAGTTGCCTTCCAGCTAGTGATTCCTTCCGCAGTGATGTGGGGAAAGCAGTTGAAAATTTAATTCCCCCGGTACAACATAGTCTCTTGGATCGGAAAGATAAAGAGGTAAAATTCTTTAGCTATCATTCATAACTGCTAATTTTTCAAAAACTCTCCACAGCTGTGATGTCTTTTGGTAGCTAAGCTCTAGAAAGACTCATACAAGGCCCTTTGTTAGATATTGTGGAACATTTGGATAGCGTCAATCATAAGCAGTTTTAAACTTTATTTTAAAATATACACTATACCTATAAAATAGCATTCACTTTTCCTTACGAGTACAAAAGATCTTGTATTGGTTACATGCTGGAATTGACTTTTTGATCAAATTCAAATTGCTATTGTAAGTTTAAGTTATACTCACGTAGTTAAAACATGACGTAGTTACATGAGGGCAAAGATTATCTCATAATGATGCTAATAGTAGTTTATTACTTCAACAGGTCTTCCTCAAAACATGTAATGATTTAAATACTTAGATGTCTGAAGAAAAACCAATGCTTTCTGTAAAATAAAAACCCATTGTTTTTTTTTTTGTTTTTTTTTTTGTGGGACCAGGGTTCAAACTCACGACCTTGCACTTGCCCAGCAGGCACTTGTGCCTCGGAGCTATCTCCCCAGCCCCTTAAAAACCCATTGTTTTTAAGAGACTTGCTTCATATCCCTTTAAGATTGAAATGCAACAGTACTAGTGCTGGATTTCAGTTCTGTATTCTGTTCACGATAAGAATGAGACTTTAGCTCTGGGATAAAATTTCCTGTGCTGTTGTCCTGGGTTTCCCAGCTTTATCATTCTGAACATTCCTTCCCATTTTTATGGGGAGAGTGGTGAAGAGAGGGGAATTCTTTTCCATATTTTGATTATAGAAAATTTGTCTCTCTAGGTACAAATAAGATCCTATATAACATCAGGTTTTTACATTCTTAAAACTCCTGTTTACTGTTTTGTACAATCATTTCCAGTTAAACAAAGAGATAATGACGGTATAAAAAAATCTTGCAGTCACACATGTTGGTTCATAATGGCTATAATGCCAGCACTCAGGTGGCTGAGGCAGGAGGACCCTTGTGAGTTTGAGGCCAGTCTGGAGTACATAATGAGTTCAAGGCTAGCATGAATCATAGAGCAAGATTCCATCTCAAAAAATAAACATTATCCAAACTAAACCAAAACAATAAAACAAAGCAAAATAAAATAACACTTTACTGCCGGGCGTGGTGGCTCACACCTGTAATCCCAGCACTCGGAGGCTGAGGCAGGAGGATTGGTGCGAGTTCGAGACCAGCCTGGGCTACAAAAGTGAGCTCAAGGCCAGTCTCAACTGCATAGCGAGACCCTGTCTCAAAAAGACAAAAAAAAAAAAAAAAAAAAAAAAAAAAAAAAAAAAAAAAAAAAAAAAAAAAAAAAGCACTTTACTGAAACAAAGCAAATAATATCATATACATATCATTTTCCTTTCAAGGTAAGTCCCTTAATGCAGTTTAAATGAAAATGTGTACATTATGTGGTATAAAATACCTACAGGTTGAAATATGGCATATTAGTAGAGGTGTTACGCCAATTTCTTCATCAGTTTAAATTTTAAGAGTTACCTGGCATGGTAGAGCATGTCTGTAATACCAGCACTCTGGCAGGTTGAGGCCGGAGGATTGTAATTTTGAGGCCAGCCTGGCTGTCTTAGGGATGTAGTGAGACACTGTCTCAAATATAAAGTGACAGGGTGTGAAGATGAAGGTCAGTGTGAAAGCTCTGGTACCACTAAAAAAGGAAAACAAAATGAAGCAGAGGTCAGGGCCTTTTTTGAGATGACCAATAGGAAGTATAGTGACTGAACTGTTACATGTCATTAGTAAATAAAATCTACTTTTCTGATTAGAATTGTACATTTTAATATTTGTTAATCAATGCTGTAAAATTTAATTTTAGTTTACCACTATTTAGTATTGATAAATAAGTAATCTTATTGAAGACATAAGATCTTAAGCTGAAAAGTAACTTATTTAGAAACTGAACATATACATAAAGCACCTATGATCACTTTTCGTCTTCAGACTGGTTATGTAAATGTGAACAAATAAAACATGCTACTAAACATATTAAAAATGGGATCCTCTAGTTATGTAAATTTGGCAGTTTAATTTTGCTTCTATTCTTAGTTACTAATCAGCAGTGGACAAAATGTTAGGACTGGGGCTGGGGAGATAGCAAAAAAAAAAAAAAAGAAATTAAAAAATGTTAGAACTAAAGAGGTTTTTTTCTTTCTTTCGTTTTTTGAGGGGGATGGACTGTATTTTTTTTTTAATTCCATCTTTTTTATTTCTATTACTTTTAATAAGAAATAACATTGAAACAGTTTCAAACCTGTTAGTAGGACAGCCACAATAATAGATACAATACATATTGTTGTCTTCATAGTAGTCGTTCAGAGTACAAGATGCAGACATGATAACTTTTCTAAACACTATTGGTATAAATAATCTCAATGAACTAAGAGTAGGTAGTATACATAGAGCAATATTCCATAATAGGAGTGGGTTATCAGCAGAACTGGCATTATCAGAAGCTGTTGACTTGAGCCTTTTACAGCTCAGCATACTAATCTTTTATGGCTTCACTTTTTATGCCTCATGGCATAAAACTATTCTGCTGGGTAGTTAAGGCCAAGTTGGAGCAGGACCTATATAACAAAACATGTAATTTTCATATATGACAAGGTCAGTCAGATCCCCTCAGGATTTACCTTGAAACCATGTACGGCATTTTATAGAATTTTTTCTTTTACTTTGTAAGAAGAGTTATTTTTCTTTGGTAAAGAGTAACAAATCCCTGGACTAATTATTTCTCCTTTTTTTTTTTTTTTGAGAGAGGATCTCAGTGTGCAGTTCAGGCTGACCTTGAACTCACTACAGCCCGGGCTGCCCTGAAGTTCTAGTGATCCTTATGCCTTAGCTTCCCAGATGCTGGGATTGTAGGCGGTTGTAGGTGTGTGCCACCAGGCCCAGAGAGACTAATTATTTAATAAGAAGCAATTAAATAAATCTCCTTGAACTAGTAACCAATTTTTATAAAGCAGAGAAAAAATATACATATTTTACAGAAAGATTATATAGCTTTTATTTTTTAAGCTTATACAAGGTTTAAATAGCATGTATATTTTACTACACAATTGCATTAAAATAGTATAGAAGAATCATGCTATTAACACTTTAAAATTGAGTCAGAATACCTAATATATTTATTTGACAAAATGTTAGTGCTTGAGCTATTTTAAAAATATATCTGAAGAGTGAATGTCTTTTTCTTTGGCAGTTGCTAGTTTGTCCTCCTGTGACTCGGTTCTTCTATGGATGCAAAGAATATTTCCATAAATTATTAATTCAGGGTGACTCTTCTGGAAGATTAAATATTTGGAACATATCAGACATAGCTGATAAACAGGAAGGTGAAGAAGGTAATAGTCAATCATATGTGACGATTTTTTTAACATCTTAAATGTTAGTCACTGAATAACAAATTCATAATGTAAAACTTTCTTCTAACCACTGTATTTGATGAAAGTAATTTTTTTGATGTATTACTGATTCAGTCAACATCATTATAATGTTTAAATTTTTTAACATGCATAAATGTTTTTCTTTTAAACAAAATGACATCTCTACAGGGCTGAAAGTGACAACTTCCATTAGTTTGCAAGAAGCGTTTGATAAGCTGAATCCTTGTCCTGCTGGAATTATAGATCAGCTAAGTGTGATCCCCAATAGTAAGGAACCTTTAAAAGTAACTGCAAGTGTGTATATACCAGCACATGGACGACTCGTTTGTGGCCGTGAAGATGGAAGCATTATTATTGTACCTGCTACACAGACAGCTATAGTTCAGCTGTTGCAAGGGGAACACATGCTCAGAAGAGGTACACCAAAGATGTGCATGTCTAAGTATTCTGATAACTCTGACCCTGAGTTTGAAAATGTTACTACTATTTTTTTATTTTTTATTTATTTTTTTTTTTGTCTCTGAGAAAGGGTTTTCCTATGCAGTTCAGGCTGGTCTTAAATTCATAATGTAGTGAGTGATCCTCTCACCTCAGCCTCCTGAGTGCTGGGATTCCAGCCCTGTACCACTATGCCTGGCCTTACTGTTCATTTTTAACGAGTAAAATCAGTGTAGTTAGTGTGGTATGTAGTTGATAGTTTAATGTACAAATGAAATACTAAGTGAATGTTATTTGGATAGATACTCTATAATGACAGATATTGAAGGTATATATAGTTTTATTGCTTTGATTATTTATGGATTACTAAGGAACTACATTATCAGTAACACTGATAATCTATAGCACTTCTGCCCACTAGAAGTCTAATTGCATATGTAATTTTCTGAAAGCCATGTTCAAAAGTAAAATGATAAAATTAATTATAAAGCGAAATTATCATTTTGACTTATAATCAATACGGAAATTGTAAGTGGCACGTTTTACATTATTTCTCTTTGAACTATTTCTTTAACATCTCATGACTATTTGACATTGATAGCATTTGTGAGCATGGATTATTAGTCCCTTATTGAGGGCTCTGTAGTCACATAAGGTAGTGGCTACTCTGTAGAACCACAGCAGTTTTAGAAAATTGGAAGCTTTTCCTGTTATAAAACTTATAGCTCTTAAGATATTTCATGTGTATATTTTCTTGTCGAAACTTTTTCAGACTACTTTTCTTGTTTTAAACCCAAAACCTCGTTCACAGGTTGGCCTCCTCACAGAACACTTCGTGGTCATCGGAACAAAGTCACATGTTTGCTATATCCTCATCAGGTCTCAGCTCGCTATGATCAGAGATACCTGATATCTGGTGGTGTGGATTTTTCGGTTATAATTTGGGACATATTTTCTGGAGAAATGAAACATATCTTCTGTGTTCATGGTGGTGAGATTACTCAACTTCTAGTTCCACCAGAAAACTGTAGTGTAAGTTGATTTTTTTTTTTTTTTAATGCATTTGGTACAGTGTTCCACTAAGCTCAGACTCATAGTGATCCTCCTGTTTTCAGCCTTCACAATGCTAGGGTTACTGGTGTGCACTACTAGTCTTGGTAGCCAGCTTAGGGCACCTGGGGCCAGGGCTGGTGCAACATGTGATGCCAGGGATCGAATTTGGTCCTAGCACTTGGTTAAGCAGGAGTTTAGTCAGCTGAGCTATCTTGCTGGTCCTTGTCAGGTGATTATATAACAGATTATTTCAAGTTCAATCCCTGGTACCAGAAAAAAGAAAAAAAAAAAGATGATTTCAGTATAGTAGAACTACATTATGTTGCTGTCAGGCATATAAGTGGAATATAAAGTAATTTAAAATGTAGCTGGGTGTGATACCATACCACGCTTATAATCCCAGCACTTGGGAGGCTGAGCCAGGAGGATCAATGTGAGTTTGAGGCCAGCCTCAACTATTGTGAGAGCCTGTCTCAAAAAGAAAAAATTATACATAATTTTAGTTGTAGAATATTATAAATTATATATATGTGAAGGATTAAGTAAAGTCTTCTAATTTTGATCCTAAAATAATAGTAGCATGATATTTATTTGTTTGTTTTGGTACTGGGGATGGAACTCACGAACTTGTGCTTGCCAGGGAGGCATTTATACCTCTGGGCTATCTCCCTGGCCTAATAGCATAATATTTAGACAGTGGTGCTATCATTTGCTTTTGAGAACACAGAAATGCAAAGTGGATATCTGTCTTTTTGTTTTTGCTTTTTTTCCCTGGTATTTTTTCTATATGGTATAGCATGTCCCTGAAAAGCAGAAGTTTAACTTTATGTTCATTGAGTACAATTTTGTGTATTTTTTTTAAAGATAATTTAAATATTCCCCCCAAAATTCTACATTCTTATGTTTTTCTGTCTGAGCAGAAAATGAATATGGCTTTGGTAGAGGCAAAATGGTTAATACTTATCAAAAGTGTTTATTTAAGTAAACAATTATTTTGACCAGGAAAAGACAAAAGATATTCTAAAACAGAAATGGTGCTTGTGTTTTGAGATTCCTTAAATTTCTAATGATTCAGAATGTACAAAATGATTTCTTCTTTTATATGTTATAGTCATACTTTGTGTACTAAAACATAAAAAATTGTTAAGAAAAAACCCCAAGTATAATAGTTTATTATTTTAGGGATCAAATAGTGAAGAAAAAATAAAGTCCTGTTGGCTGGATGGTAGATTTGATGCTACAGGTGGAGATGAACTCTGAAGAGAGACGGTTCCCCTTTTGAATGCCATAAATACTACAAGAGACAATTATGATATACTTCTTTCCCTCCTGTCCAGATATTTCTTCAGCATCCTTTCTTCCTCATTTTTTATCTATTTATAGCATGTCAGAAACCTGAAACATTTTCCTATTCTTTTTATTAGTTGGGAGTAACTTAGTGTAAGACTCAGAGATTCAATATACTTTATTTTTAATGAGCCATTGATTTCTCCTTTCTTTTTATTAGTGTAATTTTAGATATTTAAAAATTTTAAAAGGGCTGGCCAAACAGCTCAGTGTGCTCCCAAGGCACACTGAGAGGGCAATTGAGACTGGACGTGGTATAATCCCAGCTTTGGTAGACTGTAAACAGGCAGTGAGACCCTGAACACCCTGTAGACCCTTCTCCCAAAATAAAATATCTAAATAAAAATACAAATTTGACAATATATAATGCCTAAATTAAGCAGATTTTACTTTTATACAAATGGTTTATTTAGTTTAATTAGATTGATTAGTTAATTTATTTACAGTATTGGGGATTGAACTCCAGTTCAATCCCTTGCCAGGCAGGTGCTTATGCCATTGAGCTATGTCCCCAGTAACAGTTTTTTTTTTAGTTAAAAAATATTTTAGTGGTAATTTTATTTTTTTTAATTATTTATTTGTATATATATTTTTTGTATTTTAGGGAAAGGTCTGTAGGGTGTTCAGGGTCTCACTACTAGATGGGACTCATAGGGATCTGCCTGTTTACAGCCTCTCAAGAACTGGGATTACAGGTGTCTGCCATGATGGGGCCGGCACGGCAGGCCTGGGGATCAAAACTCCAGCTCCTGTCCGTGCTTACAGATCCTTTGATCTGCCAAATTATTTGGCCAGCCCTTTTAGTGGTAATTTTATTTTATTTATTCTTTTAGGCACAACCAGAGATTGAGCTCAGGTCCTTGTGCTTGCCAGACAAGGGCTTATTCTATTGAGTTACCTTCCCAGCTACCTTTAGTGGTAATTTTAGACACACATAATGATCACATTCATTATAGGGAATTTGTACCTGTACCTGATGTATCTTGATTCTTGTTTCTCCATTCCCTTCCCTTCCATTTACTCCCTCCTTCCCTCCCTGTTTACTAAAACTGTGTGTCCATTTTGTCCTCTTCTTTTCCTTGTTCTTTCCTTCCTTTCTCCATTCTTTCTCCCTTGTTTCTCTTTTCATTTGAACATTGTCTTCCTATTACTCAGTATCTGTTTGGTCCTTATTTTTACTTTTAGTTTTATATAGCAGAGAAACGATGCAGTATTTAAACATGCATGTCCAATTCATTTCACTTAGAGTATGGTCTCAAGGTACAGCCCTATAGCTAGAAATGTCTCAAACTTGTCCTTTCTGGCAGAGGATAAGCCAGATGAATATTAACTATTCATCAGTTAATAAATATTTGGGCAGTTTCCAAAATTTAACTATTATAAATTGTGCCGCTGTAAACATGGATGTGCATATATTGCTGTAATATGATGCTTTTAATACTTTTGGAAAAATGGGTCAAATAGAAACTTTAATTTTAGCCTATTGAGGGATGGCCACATTGATTTCCATGCAATTCTATCACAGTTCTTGCCACTGCCAACATTAAAAGGTTTCATTTCCTCACAACTTCACAAGCATTTGCTACTTTATTTTGCGATGTTTATGAACCATTCTTTCTGAGCGAGATGGAATCCCAGTATTGTTTTAATTTGCATCTCTTAAATGACCAGTGACGTTGAACATTATTTCATGTATATATTTACTATTTTTATTACTTCTTTGTCTGAGAAATGTTTATTCATTTCAGATACCCATTTTTAGATTAGGTCTTTAAATTTTGAAGGGCTTCTGATTTTTTGTATTCTTTATATGTTCTAGATATTAGTCCTTTGTCTAAGAGCCATCTAGTAAAAATATTTTTCCACACCATGGGTCTCTTCACTCTGTCTTGCTGTGCAGAAGCTTTTCAATAAGATGAGATCCCAGTTATTGATTCTTTGTGATATTTCTTGTGTGATCAAAGTTTAGCTCTTGAAGTCTTTTGCCTTCTACACTAGTGTCATCAAGAGTTCTACCTCTTCTGTTTCCCACAGGTTATTTCTGCTTTAATTTTAGATCTTTGATCCATTTTTATTTTACTTTAGTTTATGGTGAAAAGTATGGGTCTATTTTTAATGTTTGGCATGTGGAAAGCCAGTTTTTCCAGCATATTTATTTATTTACCTATGTGTTTATTCATTTAATTTTTGAGACAAGGTCTTGCTATATCATTTAGGCTGACCTTATATTCATTGTAGTGCAGACTGGCCTCAAATTCATGGTAAATTTCCTGCCTCAGTCTTATGAGTGCTGGGATTATATGCATACACTACCTTACCTAACTACAGCACCATTTATTAAAGGTACCATCTTTCTTTCAGTGAAGGTATTTGGTTCTTTTGTCAAAGATAAGGTGGCTGAGTGTCTTTGGAGTTGTTTATGTATCTTCTAATCTGCTCCATTGATCCTCAGGTCTTTTTTTTTTTTTTTTTCCAGCTCTATGCTATTTGTTTGTTTGTTTTGTTTTTGGCTAGTATCATGCTATTTTTATCACAGTAGTTCTGTAATATAATTTTAAATTAGGGATTGTGATGCCCTCTGCCTTGCCTTTGGTGTCTAGAATTGCTTTTGCTGTTCTAGGTCTCTTTTGATTCCAAATGAATTTTGGGATTGTTTTCTCTAACTCTGTGAGATATACTGTCAGCAGTTTGATCAGAATTGTATTTAGTCTTTGTAACAGTTCTGTATATGTGCTGCCAAGATGAGCACATATATAACAATTTTGAAGGAATGGCATTTTAACTATATTGGCTCTTCCTCCCCGGGAGCAAGATCTTTCCATTTTTGGATATCCTTTTAGATCTTTTCTAAAGAGTACCACAGTTTTAATGTAAAGTTCTTTTAATTCCTTTGTTGGCTTGTTTCCTAGGTATTTCAGTTTTTGGGATATTTTTGTGAAAGTTGTTTTTCCATTAATTTCTCAGTGAGTTTGTTTTTATATAGAAGTGCTAATTTTTCAAAGGCCAACTAATTTAAAAAAATTCTAATCAATTTTAATTCTGATTTTAGAGTTGAGTTTCTGTTTCCCTATGATACTAAATTGGGTTATTAAGTCTAGAAGTCTTTTGTTGGAGTCTTGGGGGTTAAGTTCTTCCTTTTGTATCCTTATTCCTTTTTATTTCTCTCTCTCTCTTTTGTGTGTATTTTTAGGGCAGAGTCTACAAGGTGTTCAGGGTCTCACTACTAGATGGGACTTATAGTGATCTGCCTGTTTTCAGCCTCCCAAGAGCTGGTATTATAGGCATGTACCACCATGCTCAGTCTCAATTGCCACCCGCCCTGGGAGTGGGGAGATGGTAGGCTCTGGCCCCAGCACCTGTTTGCAGGTGCTTTAATCTGCTGAGCTATTTGGCCGGCCTTTTCTTTCTTTTGTATAATTAGTCTGGCTAATGTCTCCAGAACTATATTCTGGAATATAGGAAGAGTGGTAATGGGCATCCATGTCTTGTTCTTGATTTTAGAGCAAAGGCTTTTTAGTTTTTATCTACTTAGTATGATGTCAATTGTTTCTTTGTCATAGATGCCTTTTATCAGATTGAGATAAAGATCATCTGTTCTGGGCTGGAGAGATACCTCAGGTGCTATAAACACCTGTCTGGAAAGTGTAAGGACCCCAGTTTGATTCCCAGTACCACCTGCCACGCCTGGTGCTACATGCCAGTCAGGGCACGCCTGTAACCCAAGAGCTGGGGAGGCTGAGACAGGAGAGTGAACTGTGTAGTGAGACCCTGTACCAAATAAATAAATAAATACATACATACATACATACATACTTTTTTTTTTTTTAAAGACAATCTATTGTAATTTTCTGTAGGTTTTCTTTTTAAAAAATTCATGAATGTGTGTTGGACTTCATCACAAGCTCTGCAGCTATTGAGGTGATCACATGGTTTTTGTCCTTGGCTCTCTTAGTATGGTGTATTACATTTATTGGTTTGCATATTTTGAATCATGTCTGTATTCTTGGAATGAATTCTACTTGGTCAGGGTGTGTAATCTTCTTGATAATTTGTTCCATACTACTTGCCAGTATCTTACTGAGAATTTTTATATCTATGTTCATTAGGAAGATTGGCCTGTAGTTCTTTTATTTGGCTGGACCCTTCACCAGTTTTGATATCAGGGTAATTCTTGCTTCCAGGATTGAATTTAGGGGTATTGCTTCCCTTTCAGTCTCATTAAAGAGTTTGAAAAGAGCATTATTAGGTCTTTTATAAATTTCTTATAGAATTCAGAAGGGAATCTGTTAAGATCTGGTCTTTTCTTTATTTGTAGGGGTTTTTTTTTACCTACATCTTCAATTTAATTGACTGATACTGGTCTTGTTTTTTTCTTTCTTTTTTTTTTCTTTTTAAAATGTATTTGATACAGGGCCTCATGCCATAGCTCTGAATGTAGTGACTCCGATTTTTAGTCTTCCCTCACTGGTATTTCAGACCTGCACCACTATGCCCTGGCTGAGTGGAGCTCATTGCACCCAGGGCTGGGGCTGGCTTGGCATGTGGTGCCAGGAATTGAACCCCGGTCCCAGCACTTGCCTAAGCACGCACTTAATCAGCTGAACCATCTCCCTGACTCTCTGAATCAGGCTTATTTAACATTTTTATATTGTCTTTTTTAAACTAAAAGAATAAAGAGTTTTATTATTCATTGTAAGCTGCATTCAGTAGCCTCTAGATATGCCACAACAAAATTCATCCACAGTTAATTAGATCCAGCAGCAGTTCATGCTTTACAATCCATGAATTAGGGCAGAACTCCTCCCAGCTTACAGTGAAGTACTACTTAGCTTTTGAAGGCAGGGGCTTGGGGAGTTACTTATTTTTGATTGCTAATGTGATGAAGAGCATCAGAAGTATGTGAAAATGATAAGTGATTCTGATTTCAAAGTACATTGTTTAGAAGCATAAATAAAAACACCAGAATAATAGTATATCTTTTAGTAAATTGTTTATGGGACAATTCTTAAGAACAAGCAGTTTTTTTATTGCAGAAGCAGGGTAGTATTTTAAGATCGAGGTTTTTTCTTTACAATATTTCATGTTTTGCTAATAGGAGGTCCTACAAGAGCAACAAAACAATAGTGCATAAAGCAGTGAATACTGGGTGATGCTAATATTTTTAATGGCTAGATAACCTGGAGGAGAGGTAGAATAAATGCAACAAAGATCAATAATCAAAAAATTTTAAGGTTAGGGCAAGATCACTGATTAAACAGTTAATATTTTTATAGAACTATTATTGAGTACTAGCATTTTTGTTTTGTAAATGAGCACATACTGGTAAAAAGGGAGGAAAGGACAATAATATGCATAATATTAACTATGTACTTTAAAAATTATGAACCATGAAATTTAGCCCAAGTAGGGGCTGTGTCTGTTTCATAGCCATGTAGTTCATTGATCACAAATTGTGATATTAAATCACAAAAGGTTTCAGGATACACTGTGCTGGATTTTTATGTCTTCTTGATTCAACTTTGGTAATTAATGTGTATCTAGGAATTCATTTTTTTTTTCCTATGCTTTTCATCTGACTAGAAAACAGGTTTTCAAAGTAGGTATAGATTATTTTCTGGATTTCTGTATGATCTGTTGTGATTTTTACCCTTTCATATTTGAGTCTTTTCTTTCCTTCTTTTGATAAAGCTAAAAGTCAGTTTTCTTTATTCTTTCAAAGAACCATCTCTTCAATTTATCAATTCTTTGTATTGTTTTCTTAGTCAATTTCTACTTTGATCTTTATCATTTCCCTTGTGGGAGCTTTGAGCTTCACTTGCTCTTCTTTTTCTAAGAGCGTAAGCCTCAACATTAGGTAATTTATTTGAGCTCTTCTGTGTTTCTGATGTAGGAATTGACTGCTATAAATGTCCCTTGTACAACAGCTTTCATATGTCTTGTATGTTCTGATATGTTGTATTGGCATTACCATTTAATTATAGAAATTATCTAATTTCTTCTTAAAACTTATTTATTTTTTATGAATTTAGGACAGGATCTACAGGGTGTACAGGGTCTCCCTATGTAGATTGGACTTGTAGTGATCCTCCTGTTTTCATCCTCTCAGGTGCTGGGATTATAGGTGCATGCTACCACACCCAGTCTCGGTTAGTTTCAGTGTGCCCCAAGGGCAGGGCTTGCACTACATGCTGGGGATCAAACCTGGCCATTACACTCTGCCAAAGCAGGTGTTTTAGTCCACTGAGCTATCTGGCAGGCCCTTGATTTCTTCTTTAATTTGATCTGTGACCCATTGCTTGTTCAAGAAAGTGTTAATTGCCACGTGTTTGGTGTTCTGGTGGTTTTTTTTTGTAAACAATTTCCAATTTCATTGCAGTATGGTCTGATAATACGAAAGGGATGATCTCATTTCCTTTGCAATTACCTAAGCATGTGCCAGGAGCTAGCATGTGATCTTTTTTGGTGAATGTCCTATGTGCTGTTGAGAAGAATCTGTATTCTAATGTTGTGGGACTGATGTTCTATAGACATCTACGAAGACTGTTTGCTTGAAAGTTCAGTTCTGATATTTCTTTGTTGATATTTTGTGTAGTTCATCTACTTTTGACAGTGGGGTTTTGGGGTCCCCATTACAGTTGCTTTAGTGCTATTTCATTGTTCTTGTCCACTATGTTTTATGTAGTTGGGTGCACTGGTATTGGTGCATACATATTTATGCTTGTTATGTCTTCCTCTTGGACTGGTCCTGTTATAAAGTGACCTTCTTTGTCTCTCTTATTTGAAATCCATTTTGGCTTCAGATAGAATAGCTATCTCTGCTACTGTCTTGTTTCCTGTTGCATGAAATAATTTTGTTCCATCCTTGGACTTCCAATCTATGAATCTTTTTATATTAAATGTTGATTTTTTATTTTTGAGACTGGGGGGTCTCACTATGCAGTTTAGCCTGGCCTCAAAGTCATAACTCAGGTTAGCCTCAAACTTGAAGTGATCGTTCTGCCTCAGCTTTCCATGTGCTAGGATTGCAGGCATGTACTAAATGTGTTTCTTGTATGCAACCATGTTATTGGACCTTGCTTCTTGATCCATTCTACCAGTCTGTTCCTTTTGACTGGTGAATTGAGGACATTTACATTGATGGTTAGAACTGATTTGTATTGACTTATCCTGTGATGTTATTTTCTTGGTGTTGGTTGTCCCCTATCCCCATTTAATTACCAGCCTTGCATGGTTAATTCATGGTTATGCATTCAGCACTTGGCAGGCTGAGGCATCAGGATTGCGTTGAGTTTGAGGCCAGCCTGCGCTACATAGCTGATATGTGTAGAGGTAGTTCAAGTATCAAAAGTCAATCAGAAAGAGAAGCATCAAATTTAGATTCTGGCTTTCTTTGGGGAGTAAGAGGAAGGAATGAATATGAAAGAGGGAAGAGACCATGTTACTTCTTCCAGTGTCATGTTTTATTTATTTTTAGTAAATCCTTAATATTTCTTTTATATTGGTGACTTAATTATTAGAGCTATTTTTTGCTCTTAGAACTATTTAGAACAGAATGTTTTCAAAATGTTTCTAAATAGAGAAACAGAGCAGACCAGATAGCTCAGCAGATTAAAGAGCCTGCTTAGGCAGATGCAGGGGCTGGGGTTTGATCCTTGGCCTGCCATGCTGGCCCTATCCACAGGGCATGCTGAAATGATTACTAAGACTAGGCATGGTGGCGCATGCCTGCAATCCCAGAGAATGGGAGTCTGAAATCGGGAGGATCACTGTGAGTTTAATCTGTAGAGGGACCTGGTAGACCCCTGTAGACACTGCAGACTCTGCACTAAAAATACAAATAAATAAATAAATAAATAAATGCAAGAGGAAAAAAAACCCCAAAAAATGTTTCTAAATAAATTAGTACCTATATTGCATTTCTGCATGTGAGCATATACATTATTTAATAGCTAAAACTGATTACTTGTGATTATTTTCTTACTAAATATTTGTCACATAATGTTTAAAACCATCCAGGAGGGGGCAGTATGGACTTATGGAAACAGCAGATCTGGTATCTGCCTTAAACATTAATGTTTGAGCTTTCAGTGGACAGTGTTAAAATCCTAGCTCCTAGAGACAATAAAGATGATATGAATGGCATCTGTGACTAACCACACAGCAAGTGCATGTACTGCTCACAGCTAGTAATGGCAATGAACAAATCAGGTTTCCCATGTAATAACTATATTTCTATTCTAAAACTGTACTGAAAGCTTTTGCCTGAACTAGCTCTTATCTTACTTATTTGAACTGGATTTTTTTTTTATTAACTTGTATATCACAGTTAAGTAGCATAGTTTATAATTAAACTCTGAACACAAGCAGAGTACAACTTGTTAGTATAAATTAAAGTAAGGTACTATCATTTTTCTAAAATACACTTATTTCCTTAACATTCTTTTTTCCCTTAGTACATAGAGTCTGAAGCTATTTGCCTGTGTTCTATGCATTCAGAATCTCTCGGTATTAATTTTACTTCTTTTTTTTTTTTAACTTTTTATTTCTTTTTTGGCAGTACCAGGTATTGAGCTCTGGACTTTCTGCTTGCCAGGCAAGCCCTTATTCTACTGAGCTATCTCCCTGGCCCCTTAATTTTACTTTTAAAAATGAAATAATGCATGGTAGTAAAAATACAATCCTGCTTTCCCCCAGTATCGAGGATTACACTTGGGACCTTGTGCTTGCCAGGCAGGGAAAGTACAGATTTTTAAGAAATTTGTTTGGTCATCTTTATTATTTATAGTGATATTCTGTGTACTTTCATCTTAAAATGTTTTTAGAAAATGTTTACCTGATATCAACAGTGGAAATAAAAATTAGAATAGCTTAGTAGTTTTGCATTTCAAGAATGATTTTTTTGGGTAAATTCTTACATTTGGAATTGATCTAAACATATCAGTTTTTAAAAAAAAAATTAGGTTTTATTTTACTTTTAATATTTATTTATTTATTTGTTTGTTTGTTTGTTTATTTATTTATTTATTTGGTACAGGGTCTCTCTACACAGCTTAGGGGCCCCCGGTTCAGGTGATGAAATCTGGGTCTTTGTGCTTGCCAGGCAGGTGCTTAGACTGGTGAGCTATCTCAGCCCCTAGTGTACTAGTTTTTTTTTTTTTTTTTTTTGTCTTTTTGAGACAGGGTCTCGCTATGCAGTTCAGGCTGGTCCTGAGCTCACTTTTGTAGCCCAGGCTGGTCTCGAACTCGCACCAATCCTCCTGCCTCAGCCTCCCAAGTGCTGGGATTATAGGCGTGAGCCACCACGCCTGGCGTTGTCCTAGTTTTTAAAGGCATTGGAACAGGTGTTGCCAAATTGCCTTTAAAAGGTTAGCAGTAGGTTTGTATTGGCACCATTGTATTTGCCTAATTCTTCGTTATTCTGTTTATAATCTTCTCTAAGTATGTATGTAATTGTATCTAGAGTACATATAAATATATACTCTGTTCTTATTTATGAAACACATAAGAGATACCAATGCTACGTTGGCTGTGTTCTCTGGTCATTTTATATTCTTAATAATTATATGTTATTAAAATTTTAGGCTATCAAGTAATAATGTTTTCAAAATAAAATTTTGTTCCATTGTATATATCATCTATGTATTCAGTTTTATAGTATCCCTGTCTTTTATGTTGTATAAGAAATTGAAGAAACTAGGAGTATAGGAACTGGCACTGCAGGTCCTTCTTTTAGTATTGAGGAAGACAGTTCCTTATCCTAACTGTCAATTTGTGTCAGATATTTAAGAAATCCTAAATTCTTCTGTTTTTGAAGGGCTCCTTTAGGTGTTAAGATATGTGGTTGATAGTAAACAAAGTTAGATTGAGCATGGAATTTATTTTTAGTAATTGTCATATGTGATTTGTTGTAAGCATTGTGATGAGGTCATTGATTAAACTGATGTTTTATGTTAGGCTGAAGAGAAAGTAAGGCATAAAGCAGAGACTAATTTTTGTTGAGAATTCCTCATAAAATAATTTCAACAGGAGTTATAATTTTTTTAAAAAATGGAAAAATGATAGGAGAAAATGAATTACATTTTAAGGTTGTTATTTTGTTAGGTGCAAAACATTTTCTATTAGGACTGGCTCTGTCATGGTCTGTGATATAATTTAGTGTAACAAGGAAGCCAGACTAACAAGCAGGAAGTTATAATGCAACATGATAAATATGACAAAAGGAGTTTTCAAAGGCTCTCTGGGTGCATACAGATCAGCTTGGGGTATCTTTTGAAAACTTTCGAGGAAAACAGTATCTGTTATATTTGTGTTACATTTTTTAGATGCTAAAAAATCTTCCATGGTATACAAGCTGCCTCTGTCTATAGACCACTTACTATTATGTTTTATACTGTAGCAAAGGTGCTAGAGTACTTGAATTCTCCTGGCTTACACCTGATGTCTCTGTGTGTAATAGATAACAGCCTGCATTTAGGCAAAAGCTGGAGGGAATTTTTTTTTATACTTACTTATTTATTTATTTTTATGGCTGGCTCAGCCTGCCCTGGGGGTGGGGCTGGCGCAGCATGTGATGCCAGGGATCGAACTGTGGTCCCTGTAGTTGCCTAAGCTTGCCTAAGCAGGTGCTTTAGACTGCTGAGCCATCTCTCCAACCCAGAACTGGAGGGAATTTGACATGCATACTATCAAAATAATGACCAACAGATGAGAACAGTAGTTTTGTATATTCTGCAAAGTAGTTGTAAGTATAAGAATACATAGGAAGCATTTTTGGAGGAAAAAAATTAAGTAATAAAATATGAAATTGTTCTGAAAGCTAAAGTATTTGTATTCCTCTAAAGAAAGATTTGCTAATAACATGAAATGGAAATAGAATGGTAGAAAGTTCAGAGGTTAACATAGTTGATGTTTATGACTATTCTTGTTTTGGAGTTACCAGCAATGATTTGCCTTAGCCACTAGAGAAGACTTCTAGAGGAAGTCAGAGCAATACTACACACATCAGCGAGATGTGCAGGGAGGGGGACTTTAGCACAGACCCTGCTTTCTGTCTGCATCATGTGGTAGTTTTTTCAGGTTACTTAGTACCTTTAGTCCCTAGCATACTTTCTGTGAAATGTTGGTTTCATGTTTGGAAATAATGGCTGAGGGACAAAGGAGATGGCTTAGTGGCATAAACACTTTCCTGGCAGCATATGTTACTGAGTTCAAGGCCTGGTAAGTTAAATAAGTAAATAAAAATAAGGGAGGTAAGGAATGTCTTGGGCTGGGGAGATAGCTTGGCAATCTGAGTGCTTGCCTGACAAGTGCAGGGCCTGGGTTCGATCCCTGGCACCACATGCTGTTCTGTCCCCATCCCTGGGCACAGTGTGCCAGCCACCTGGTGTAGTAGTGCACACCTGTAATCCCAGGGCTGGGAAGTCTGAGACAGGAAGATCAGTACGAATCAGCTATATAGTGAGATATTCCACCAAATAATGAGTGAATGAATGAATAAATAAATAAAAAGAGAAGTCCTTGCCTATAAGAGCTCATTAAATTATTATTATTGTTGTCATTCCTATTTTTAGTTAACTTTCCCCTCATTCAGAAGATAAATGCTTAAATCTGGATAGTATTGTTTATTCATTCCTATTACTAGAATGACTTTATTGTTGACATATACTTTGATCCTATGCAAGAATTATTTTCCATTTCCTTGTGACCCAACTATGGCCAGATGGTTTTAGAGCTTTTCATATTAGGGTTAAGACCCCACCTGTCTGGCTGTGAATCTTTTTATTTTAGGACTGTATGTTAATATATAAATATATATTTTCATAAATAATATATATATATATATTTTTTTTTTTAGCTTCTTGAGACAAGGTGTCTCTAGGCAGTCCAGGCCGGTCTTAAACTCACTATGTAGCTCAGGCTGGCCCCAAGTATTGCTTCTCTTAGGGCATAAATTATGGAATAGGTGCAGTTTTCTTGTTTAGTTTTAGATTCAAGGGTTAAGTTTTTAATTTTCTTTGATATAAACTTAGAATGCAAATCAGCATTCCTTCTAAACAGAACTTTTAGCATATATTCTGCTAATGTGCCCCTAGGAGGAGGCCCACAGTTCCTTTCAGTATCTCCCCTGACGGCAGCAGGGACAGGTTCCATCCACCAATTTGTTTCCAGGATAGAAAGACAAAAGTTTCTGCAGTTCTATCAGAGATGCACAAATTCAGGCTTGTGTTTTCAATGATGCTGGTAAGATCAAGGTAAATAGGTTATGTGGAGGCAAGCAGATTAAAACTCAGTAGGTCAGATGTGTGCTGCAGTTAGTTTCTAAATTGAGGAGTCAGAAAGCAGAGGGGGCACCAACAGATGGCACCTGGTGTAGCTCTGACAGCTGAAGTTCTTTGTTCCTAAAGGGTGTGATGCTGGCCTGCCGCCCAGGGTTGTGGGGCCTGGCAGTAAATGCCGTAGTAGCCTCTGTGCTGACTGTACTTTTGAGTTGACAGTAAAATCTTTTTGTAGTCAATGTTGTGGCACATACGTATGTCACTCAGGAGGTGGAGGCAGGAGGATCACTGAGAGTTTGGGATCAGGCTGATCTACACAATCACACCCTATCTCAAAAAAACAAAAGCCCAAATTATCTCTGTCTCCATCGCTCTCTCTGTCTCTGTGTCTCTATTTCTTTATCTCCATATCTATATGTATATCTGTATATTCTGTAGTACTTTGCAGAATTGACCATTTTGGTCCCTAAGACACATAAATGTAGTAACTGAAGTTGAAGACAGAATTTTAATGTTTTAAATGCCTGAAGTGAATGTAGTAATAATAAAGTCCATAGAAGATCTGAAGAAATATTTAAGTAACAGTGAAAGGTGTTTGCTGACTTGTTGAATACTTTCACTAACTCATAGTTACATTAATGTAATTTTAAGGTAATATGAATAATATTGGTGATTTTACAGATGGATCTAATCAGTTTAAAGCACAGTATTAAAAGAAGAAAATAATGTGAAGGGAAAACTAATGTAGATAGTTACTTTTTATTTTATTTTATTTTATTTTTTGTGATTTTGAGACAGGATCTTGCTAGATAGATCAGGCTGGCCTTAACCCCATGCTGGACCTTTTGCTTTAACCTCCCAGTGCTGGGATTATAGGTGTGTGCCACTATGCCCAGGATAAGTAGATACTTAAATATTGGCAATACTTAAAAGGCCTATCGAAACACAAATACAATTGTTATGTCTTTTATTATTATTTTTTAATGGTAGTAGTGGTCTAGCAACTGTAGGAATATGTACTGGGAAACTTCTCTACCAATGAGTTGTATTTCCAGTCTGTTTTTTTTTTTCTTTTCGCAGGACTGGGGTTTGAACTCACAACCTTGCATTTGCCAGGCAGGCACTTGTGTCATGGAGCTGTCTTCCCCAGCCCCATGTATTTCCAGTCTGAAATACAGAGCATCTCCGATACATAATTACTTTATGGTCAGAACAGTAAAAGTCATTTGAACTACTATTATTTTTGTGTTTATATCAGTCACTGTGTTGATTTGTCTCTGTATATTATTTAATTCATACAGCAATCCCAAATGACATGGTGTTGGTAGTTACAACATTATACAGAGAAATAGGGACCAGAGACTCGACGTAACTCATTCACAATACACAGACAGCAAGCATGATGAAGAACAGACCCCATGTAGTCTGATCTGTACCCAACCTGACCTCCATGTACCACCCCTCATATTTAATAGTCTAAAAATTGTACTTCTTTATATTTTCCCCTCTTTCCTTCTATCCTTCCCTTCCTTGTTTCCTTTCCTCATTCCTTTCTTTTGATAAGGACTTTTATAGTCTAGGCTGGTTTTGAACTCATTATGCAGCTGGCCAGAACTTATGATTCTCCTGCTTCAGCCTCCTGACTGCCTGGATTTTTGGCATGCATAGTTTTTCATTATTGATTTACATAAGTAAATCTGATTTTGATCTGTGTTTAACTATCTAATAAATTAAAAATTAAATTGTTTTTATTTTGTAGGATGAAATACTGTCCATCTTTTGAATTTGTAAATTTCAAATTTCCATTAGAGAACTGTGCTGTGCATTGAGTTCCTTTGTAATTTATCTTTTCATTTTTCAAAATAGGGAGTCTTTTACTTTTAGTTAACTTTTATCTGTAATGTATTTCTTGCTTTTTAAATGTATTGTTTTAACTCAAATTTTATTACTCTATCCTCCTTATTAAAATATGATAATTGGAAATAGAGGTAACTAAAAAGATCAGAATTTACTTCTTATCCTAGTAGTATAATATAATCAAAATGAATATTTTTGATATGTTTTCCTTTAGCTTTTTTTTTTTGGTGGGTACTGGGATTTGAACTCAGGACCTTGACCTTGCCAGGTAGGTGCTGTGCCATTGAGCTATATCTAGCCCTTTTAATTTTAAAAGTCTGTTTTTTGTATACCTTGTGCTTATACATACTGTATATATAGTTACCTCTGCATGTTACATCTTAATTTCAAAATGTAGCAAATATTTTTCCAAGTTATACTTATTCATATTTACTTACCACTTCTCCTATGTTGGAATATATAATTATTTCTACTTCCTGCTATTTTAAATAATACAAATATTTGTGCATTGTTTTTCTTGCGATTTGGTATTATTTCATTTGAATAGATTCCTTTAGCTTTTTTTCTATGTTAAACCTCAGAATTTTGTGTGATTATTGATGTATTAAGGCTGCCAAATTGTTTTTTTTTTAAATCTCAGTATGTATTTCATTGTCTCTTGGTGTTCAAGATATTATTATGTCCATGTTTAAGCTTCCACATTAGTGTAGAGGAAATAAGAATAATACCTGCCTCAGAAGGTTGCTGTGAGACTTTAGTGAATTATTGGCAAGTGTTTAGAGCATTAACTAAAAAGCAGGAGCCCACTAAACATATGCTATTTGTGTAAGTTCATAGGTAAAAATGGTGTCTTATTGTTTGAATTTACTTTCCTTTGATTCTTGGAGATAATGACATTTTTTTGTGAGTTGGGCTCAGGAAACTGAGGCAGAGGGTCATTGTGAGTTTAGGGTCAACCTAGGCTACATAGTGAATTCAAGATCAGCCTAAACTATATAGCAAGACTGTCTCCAAAAAAGAAAAATTTTGCTCTGGGGTGGGGAGCACTAGTGCTTGAGTGAGTTCTTGAGTTCAGATTCCTTTTTTGTTGTCTTTGTTTTTGTTTTAGTTTTTTGAGACAAAGTGTCACTGTGTAGTCCAATTTGGTCTTGACCTTGCTCTGTATCAAGACTGGCCTTGAACTTGGGACAATCCTCCTACCTCAGCTTTCTGAGTCCTGGGATTACAGGTGTGTGCCATTATGTCTAGCAAATGAGTATTAAAAACACATTTCTACTTTTTTTTTTTTTTTTAAGAGGGATGGATTTCTAAAATTTCAGAAATTTAGTTTAGGTCTGACTTTGTGGAAGTGTGGAAAATACAAAGCTTATGTGAGTCCTGTTACTAGACTTGTTTTCTGGTTAATTTTGAATTTTTAGCCTGCAGTCAATTTTGATTTTTATGAACCCAGTTTATTTATTTACTTTTTTTTCTATGTAGTATCTTTCATATTTTTAAAGCTTGGGATCTTAACTGTTTATCCTTGGTTAAAAGCAATGGCTGTATTAAAAACAAACATTACTTTATGAAAAGTTTATGTTTGTCTGGTGAAGTACAGATAAAAATAACATATTCTTTCCTAAGCTGGCAATTTATCACAATGTCGGTATGTATGTATGTATGTATGTATGTATGCATGTATGTATGTATGTATGCATGTATGTATGTATGTATGTATTTATTTATTTGGGACATGGTCTTGCTGTGTGGCCTAGGCTGGTCTCAGACTCAGACTCACAGCAACCATCCTGCCTGAGTCTGTGAGTGCCAGGAGTACTAGCATGGGCCACCACACCTGACACAATGTCAGATTTTAGATTTTTTTTTTTTTAATGTATTTTGTACAGGGTCTCACCACTCAGCTTGGACTTGTAGTGATCCTCCTGTTTTTAGTCTCCTCAGCACTGGGATTGCAGGCCTGCACCACCACACCTGGAGTCAGAGGCCAGCTCAGAGGCACGATATGTGGTGGCAGAGATCGAACCCTGGTCCCTGCGCCTGCCTATGCAGACAAGTAGTCCACTAAGCTATCTCACTGTCCCACAGTGTCAGTTTTGAAATAAATGTTTTTTTTTTCTCTGTCAGGCAGCATCTTATTTATCTTAAATTCTTCATATTTAATTGCTGTTTTATAACAGGGAAGCAGTTGAAGAGATAGTCCTAATTGGCCTGCTCTCTTCATGTTACCTTTTGTATACAGTAAACAAAGGATGATGTTAAAAGTGGTTCCTAATGGTTTGCTTTGCTTTATTACTCATAATTATTTAATATTATACTGAATACTATAGTATACTTGTTTTATCACCTGGTCTTTTTTTCTAATATAGGTATTAAAAACACATTTCTACCTTTTTTTTTTTTTTAAAGGATGGATTTCTGAAAGTTTTAAAATTTAGTTTAGGTCTGACTTTGTGGTAGTGTGAAAAAGAAATTAATATTTAATTTGATAAAGTCTTTTTCCTTTCAGGTAGACTATTTAAAAGTGATAAATGATGCATCTTTTCCATTTGCACATTTCCATGATGCACATTTATGTTCCTTAGGAAGAGTTCTGGGAAGTACAAGAAATAATGATTAAGAGAGTAGTGGGATTGATTTATGAGCAAGAGAAGCTGGTCACTTATAGCTTGTCTAATGATGAGCATATTTAAAAGGAGAGACAGTAGAGTGTTCACATATTTTGTGGATATTCATGTGCAAGAAAAAATTGTTTGAGTAAATAGATTGCTCACCAGTTACAAAGAGAAAGGGTAATGTAGCTTAGAAAACAAATTAGCAAACATAAAAAATAAAGAAAGTACATATATTATTAACATTAAAATCTGTTGGAAAGCAGAATCATCTCTCCTGAGAGCTGGTAGATGGGATAAACCAGCTGTCTCTGATTTCTGTAATTCATGGCCGATGCTGAGGAACAGGTTATAGAGGTTTCTGGGAATAGTTTAAAATGAAGTCTTGTAAAATGCGGAAGGTCAGACTGGGTGACCTAGGTGGTGTATTCTGACTCTTGTCAGGTTCTGTGATAGCTTGTGGCATTCTGCTGTTCAGCACTCAGGTCCTGTGAGAATTACTTACTGGCAAATTCAAGCTTTTATTTGGTATAGGCTTAGAATTCTTTAAAATATAAAGATTGGCCTTGGAATATACTTGCTTTGTTTATTCTCTTTTCTTGTCTCAGCTTTCTTACCATTTCTATCAAAGAAAAATAGAATTGTTACTCCCTTAAATATTCTGGTGCTTATTGTTTTAATTAGTTTGATATCATTGGTGTAAGTTGCTTCTAGGGCAGAATTAAGTCAGTGAATAATTTTTACCAATAAAATACCAGCAAGGTTGATAGGATACTCAATCCATGATACACATGTTCTCCATCACAATAAAATGAAATAATTTAATGGGCTATATCGTTTTTCTTTCTTCCGTACTGAGGATCGACTTTGCACTTGCCCGACAGGTGCTTATGCCTCTGAGCTATATCCCTGGTCCTAATGAGATATGTTTTAGGTCAGTTGATAGCAGTGATTCTAAATTATGAGACAGTGAATTGGGGTCTGTGAAGAAATTATTAGAACTTTTCCTTATTGGTTATTTTCAAAAATAAGTAATAGAGCTCTCAACATTTATTAGACGGATGCTGGTATTCTTGTCTTGCATAGCAGATTGTATATATATATACAAAAACAAACAAAACAGGGCATGATGGCACACACCTGTAATCCCAGCACTTAGAGGCTGAGGCAGGAGGATCGTCAGTTACATTGAATTTTAAATAAAGATTATTTAGCCAATCCGAAAAGAATACTGTTAAAAATCTTAATCATATAGAACAGTGGTTCTCAACCTTTCTAATGCCGTGACCCCGCAATACAGTTCCTCATGTTGTGGTGACCCCAAACCAAAAAATAATTTTGTTGACTACTTTGATACTGTAATTTTGCTATAGTTATGATTCAGAATGTAATAAATAACATTTTTCGATGACTTTAGGCGACCCCTGCTGGGGTTGTGACCCACAAGTTGAGAACCGCTGTATAGAATATGCATTTACATTCACTATTATTAGCGGTGAAACTTCCTAATAATATATATTGTGTCTTATACCAGCTAAACTAACATGGAGTTATTAAGATAGTTAAAGTCCAATTCATTTTATCTTAAATTTGTTTATTTAAACTTTGAGTCCTGTTTCATATGGTGTACAGTCCAGGATTTTTTTTTTTTTTTTTAATGAATAAGTGTTTGATCAAGAAAGTTGGGAGTATAAATGCTTTTCAAATAAGTTTAGTTGATAGTATGAGGGTCACAGTTTTTAGTTTTATTATCATTTTACTTACAGCCATTAAATGTTTAGCACATTATCTTATTTTAATGACCTTGGTGTTAACTCATTTTAAGGTTGAGGTAAAGTGAAATAAAGTGAGGTGGAATGGTGTTAATCACATTATGGAATTAATTAATGTTCAGTATCTTAAATTTCTTCATAATAAAGGAATTGTTCTCATTTAGCTCACTTGTAGCCAAGCTGGCCCTACATCAGGAAGAAATATGAGTTCTGAGATATTCTTTAAGAAGTGCTTCTTTAATAATCTTGAGGACAGATAAGAGAAAATGAAATTAATTATATTTTAGCAAATCTTTTAAGTGCTTGCATGTGACATGGCTGAGAATTATTTATCATTAATCTGTTCATTGTTTGAATTAAAATTAATATTGAAGTAGTGCTTGAGTGGTCTTTTTTCCTTTTATGTTTAAATAGGCTAGACATTTGCTTTGTTTTAGCATTAATTTGTTTTCACACAGGCTGAAAAAGTAACCATCAACTCAATTAATTACTGGAATCAAAATTAATGAGATTTTACTGCAATTGGCTGTTTCCACTTTGGGCCAGTTTTCTTTATATAAGTTGGACTAGCATTTTCTTGAAAGAAGAAAAATTAGGCTTGTTTTAATCCATATTTAAAAAGGAGAGAACCGTCTTTTCTTTGTGAGTTAAGTAGCTCTAATAACTATGCTTTCTTTGGCTTAGTAATATTGATTTTTTTGTTTTCATTTTGATTATTTTGGTTTTCTCAAGACCATTATTACAGTAAAGCTAAAGTTAATTCTTCAGATACTTATTATTATTTACAGAGGTGCTATATAATTTTTATAAGTAGCTGAACTTTGTGGAAGCATGCTACCTACCAATCTCATCACCATGGTTCTGTGAAAGAGTCACACAAATTTTAACATGTATTTAGGTAAACATATGTGAAGAGATTGTATCTTATAGAATGAAGAGTGGGAATTTCTTAGAGTACTAGCTTTTTTAAAAAGCCTTTATAAAATTAAAGCCTATAATCTTTTAAAAGCTGGTCTTAAACTGTTACTTATTATTTATTATGTTCTTTAGTTTTACCATATGAGTTTGATGATCTAGAGCTTTTATATTATATTGAAGATACATTGCATTTTCTTTTATCTTTGAAGTGATCCACCTGCATTTTGTGTGGAAGGTGAAAGTTCTGACAGAGAAGGTCCTCGAAGGAGTTGACAATGACAAGAGTTAAGTTCCTTAGAGAAGTGAGAAAGCCTTGTTTGTTTGCCTATTAGCTCTAGCCCTCTCTGCTAGGTCATGAACTATGGCCAGAAGATATTTGCCAGAAAAAGTCTGTATAGCCACAGCATGGTCATCAGCAGTTTTATTTTATCACTTCAGATGTCAAGGTCTACAACTACTCATAATTTTAGAAACACCTATCATAGTAAAGAATATTGGCAAAACTTCATTTAGGCTGTTGCTTCATTTCACTACTTTCTGAAGAGGGATGACTAGAGTGTACAAGAACATTACTGAAAAGAATTTAGACTTGGAAGCTCAAATGTAGGTCAGTTAAATATGAGGCACTGTTTAAGGCTTAGTTTGTTTTAAAGAAGATTTTGGAGTGTCTGAGTCAAAGCAGTGGAATCAGCAGTAGTGATGAATATGAAGTCTGTGGCCTGCGAGTGCCTGATAAAAGATTGTGAATAGATTGAAAAAATTATTTAGGAACCATACTCAGAGAAAAGGTCACTGTTTGATTAGAGAAATAAGATGAATTCTTTTGATGAATTAAGGATCCAAAATGGAAAATAGTAGTTAACCTTCAAGGTAGCAATCACCCCTTTCTGTGAAATGAATAAAAATTATATTTGACAAATCCAAGGATAGTTAATAATAACCTGTAGAAATGCAAAACATCCACCACATGTCGAGTGTCCCTAACCCGAGGTGTGCTGAGCCAGCTACTGATCCATGAGTGGTGGCACACGCTTATAATCCAGCACCAGGGAGGCTGAAAATAGGAGGCTTACTATGAGTCCAAGCTACGTAGTGAGACCCTGTAACAACAAAATACGTTAAAGAAACAAATAAAACATCCATTGCGATAAACTGACCTTTGTCTAGAGTTAGCAATGTGTATCTTCAGCAACTAGTAAATATTTCACGTATTTTGAAATAATTGAAAGTAAGGCATTATGGGATGTATGCATGTGTGGAGCTTGTGCACATATGTGTATTTATGCTATAGTATCTAACCTTAAATTACTACAGCATTCCACTTTATTTTGATTTGTTATTCATAAAACTTAATTTTTGTGTGCCACAATCAATTGCTTCTCAATTATTAATGTCTTTTAAAGAAGGATATGTTTCATGTTTTATTATTTTATTTTTTTGATGGGACTGGGGTTCAAACTCATGACCTTGCACTTGCCAGGCAGGCACTCATGCCACGGAGCTATCTCCCCAGCATGTTTCATGTTTTAATTGAATGCTTATCAAGGTAAATGAAATTTAACAAATGCCTTGAAAATTCTCTGTAATTTTTAATGGTCTGTCTTACTGGTTTCCATAGCTTTTAAAATTACTAAGTGGCTTAAATTATTATAAAACGCAAACTACAAATAAAGCTAACAAGGAATAAAAGTAGATCACTGAATGTCCTATTTTACTTAAAAAATTGAGTTTAGGTTGTTTACAAAACTAAGCACTTGATAACAGAGATAAAATGGAATCACTGTGAAGGGCAAATGAGAGGAGCAGGAGATACCACAGAGAGATCATATGCAGCCTAACACCCTGCACTGCTGTGCAGAGAAAGTTTAGCCCTGTTCCTTAACAACCACAGAAGAGGAGGAATTAGTTACAACCAGGCCTGGTGGCACACGCCTATGGGCCCAGGGCTTGGGAGGTTAAGGCATGAAGATGGCTGCGAGTTTGAGGCCAGACTGGACTACAAGTGAGATGCTGTATTGAAAATACTAAGAACATGAGTTAAGGAGCAAGTTATAGCAGCTTTCCCCAAAGGATGTGACTTTAAAACTAATCATGTTATTATGGTCAAAAAATTTAGAGATAATTGATGTGCTTTCTTATAGAAATAATTATGTTCACATCAGCATTCTGAGAGTTCTTTGAAGGGTTACATTCCATGTAAGCAATAGCTCGTAGTATCAGTGTTTTGCACACGTTTGACTTCCCTCTCCCCTTTCACCTGATACCTGTGAGTACTTCCCAGCTGGGGAGTCAGTGAGATACTGATCTTTGTCTAAAACTAGTCTTTTGATTAAGAGAAGTCTGGCAAAGTGAGATTTGACAGGCTTCTTATTTATTTATTTATTTATTTTTTGGTGGGACTGGGGTTCAAACTCATAACCTTGCACTTGCCAGGCAGGCACTGTGCCACGGAGCTATCTTCCCAGCCCCTGGTTTCTTTTTTAAATTCCAGAGAGGTGCATATGTATATGCAACACCTCCTATAGTGTGCCTGTCTTCTATACATAAACCACAGTATATGCAATAATCAGTTCAGTGGCAGCTGTTTTCATATTGTTTCCCTCAGTATTGCCTGTAAGAATAATCTGTGCCACTACAAAGTTGTTTTAAATAGCTTATAAATTGCCTTTTGGAAGTTTAAAGATACTTAGTTTTCTACATTATAGGTTCATTTGTTGCTGGTGAAAATGTTTATTTGTATCTCATCTTATTCTAAAAGATAATTGGAAAGCAAAAACTAGAGATGGCCAAAAAATACACAGCGATGTTGGCTATTGTGCGGCTAGTTGTGGCAGTACACCTGCTGGCATTGTAGGTGAGACTGGGAAGCAAGCAGGGATGGCGAATGTACCATTAATGCGAGGTCTGTGGCAGAGTGACTGGTGAGGACATTGTTTGTGAGCAAAGGTTGAGGGGTGCAGCATGGGATTAAATGACAGAATCACAAGCAGAAGCACTGCGGAAAGCAGCTCTTGCAGCAAAGCAAAGTTCATGTGATAGAAAGAAAACATACAGGAACAGATCAATTTTTTTCTAGCTTTGCCTGCTCACGTACAATAATCATTTTAGTAAGGTCATCTTCGACTTGGAACAGGAGGTTTTCCAAGGCATCTTTCCCATCTTTGATCTAGGATTAATTTTAGATATTTTAAAAGGTGTTTCCATGTGAGCTAGATGCTTTTAAGTATAAATAAAGGAAGAAATTATTCAACATGACTTGGTTTTACAGTTTTCAGTGGCAGTGAATATATAATTATTGTGTAAGTTGTTGACAGGATCTCTTTTATTCTAAATTTAATATAAATGTAATGAAGGATTATTGTTCTTTTCAGGCAAGAGTACAACACTGCATCTGCTCTGTAGCCAGTGACCATTCAGTAGGACTTCTAAGTTTACGTGAGAAAAAATGCATTATGTTGGCATCTCGTCATCTTTTCCCTGTTCAGATCATCAAGTGGAGGCCGGCTGATGATTACCTGGTAGTGGGATGTTCAGATGGCTCTGTGTATGTTTGGCAAATGGATACTGGTAAGAATAAATGTGAAGAGAGAATAGAAAATTAAATGATTATCATTTCCTAAAAAAAATAAGTCTTTTATGTAAGAAAAGCTCTGAAAAGAAAATGCTACTTTTATTTTAACCAGTTCTTTTTAAAATATTCACATAAACTGAAAGGTATTTAAGTGTTGTCTTATTTGTTGTACTATGGCAAATACTTGTGGAGCAATTCATCAGTCTTAAAAAGTATGTAATTGAAGGTAATGATTAGAAAGACAAATATACAGATGGCAAATTATAAATGATTTCTCTCTAATTCCTGAGATAAATTGTAAGCAAGATGAAGGAATTGCTTTTGTTTTCTCTTTCTGAAACAGTGGGAAAAAGATGAAACTGTCTTTTATTTGAGCAGCAGGAAAACAATCCTGGGCAGGCAGAAAGTAGTAAATGAAATGAAGGTTTCAAATTATTGAGAAAACATGTAAAACTTCAAGTTTCAGGAATTTTATGTGTGGGAATTATAGTATAGAACAAATAACGTTTAGCCTGAAAGTATAGACAATGATGCATAATGTTTGTACACAGATTACTGTGGTTATCTCTGAGAAATATTTAAGTATGTCACTGCAAGTTTTAGTTAACTAGGCCTTTTTGGAACATATTTGATTCTGCTTGTACAGTGTTTCAGTTTTTTGAAAATTTATGTTAGAGAAAACAATAAAACTGCATAACCAAATAATAGATAATAATAGTTAATTTTTTGAATATTGTTATCCGAAAAGTAGTTACTCAGCATATAAGATATGGGAGTAACAAATCTCCAGATGATATTAGCACAAGTCTGTCTTTTCAGTGAACTAAAAGAACCTAGTAATATAACTGTCTTGGGTGTCTGTCGTTTGTCCTTCCTCTGTTCCTTTTTCTCATTCTAGGTCCATTTTCCTTTTGAACAAATTCTTCTTATTTCATAATATGTATTGTTGCTTGTGTAGTCTTAATTCATCATCTGTCAGTAGTTAAAAAACTTTTATATTCTTCATTGTAATATATACTATTTCCCTTAGCTTCCCCCCCCCCCTTTTTTTTAACCTTTTTGATTTAAGTAGTGCTTTTTGCAGACTACATATGTATTTTTGTATTGCTGTGAAATAAGGAGTGCTCTTAATTAAGCCTTTCCTTCTGGAATAAATAGCTACAGTCTTTAGTTTCACTGGTGTACATAGGCAGTCTTGGAAGGAAGAGGAAGAATTGTTGAAGTCTGTCAGACTTTCTTGCATTTAACTTTTCCCTATCTCATCTTGTTATGAAGGAGATACATACTTTTTGTCAAACTTTAAAGCATGAAAGCATTCGGAGAAAGAGAGAAAGCCAAATTCCGTTGTTAAGTGACAGATGTTAACATTTTTGTGTAGTTGTTTCTTGTTTGCCTCTGGATATTTTTAAGAACAGAATTTTTATTTTTAATTTTTGTGTGTTTAGTGCAGGGTCTCACTACCCAGATTGGACTCATAGTGATTCTCCTGTTTTCAGCCTCCCAAGTGCTGGGTCACAGTTGCACACCACCAGTCTCAGTTGTTGGGGATGGGGCTGGCATGGCACACTGGTCCCTGCGTCTGCCTGAGTAGGTGCTTTAATCCACTCAGCTATCTGGCCAGCTTTCTTAAAAACAGAATTACTATCATGTCAAATGTGCAATTTTTGTATTAACTTTCATATCCCCGCTATGCTGGTTTGGTCCCACTTAGAAACTAAAGATACTTGGTTTGTCTTTGGCTCTGAAATCAGACTGTTTGGTTTAAATTTAGCACTTGCTAGCTCTGTAATGTATCTGAAGTTACATGACTTTTGCCCTCAGTTGCCTCAGCTGCAAAATTTGGATGATATTATTTCTTACTTTATAGCTTTACAGGGAAATAAAATAAATGAATTCTCTCTCTCTCTCTCTGTCTCTCTCTCTCTCTCTCTCTCTCTCTCTCTCTCTCTCTCTCTCTCTCTCTCTCTCCCTCTCATTCTCTCTCTCTTTTTCTCTTTGTGGTACTGGGGATCCAATTCAGGACTTTGCACTTGCCAGGCAGGTACTAATAGCCACTGAGCCATCTCAGTGGTACAATAAAATGAGATAATATTTTCGTGCTATGTTAGGTAGAATATTTGCATGTATGCATGTGTATATTTGTGACTTGTTAGTTTTTGTGTTTGTATACATATAAATTTTTGAGTTTGTCAGTATAACTTTACATACATTTGGAAGTAATTTTTATGGAAATTTTTATTAAGGTTCCTATAAAAGTGATGATGTGTATAAAACACTGTATTAAAATACTATAAATATGGAACTGATAAAGTACAGAACTTGCTTAAATATGAGAAAGGGAGAAAGTATCATTTTCCTGAAAATTTCAAATACCAAACTATATCATACTTATTTTATATACTTTAAAAATGTTTATAAATATTATAGAATAAAATGCAGGGGTTTTTTGTTTTGTTTTACAAATGAAGCCTTCTGAAAAACAAAATAACTTTTCTAGTAAATTTTCTAAAAGCAAGTGACAAATATCCCCCAACTGTAGGGGTGCTATAGGCTGTTGTTCTTACATCATTTTAGAATGATTAGACCCAACTTAGATTAAATAAATACATATTGTTGAAATTTTACAATTATCCTCTAACCTACAGGAGACTTTGAAAGGTGGTCAGTCAATATGACATCCTTAAATCAGGATAAAAATAGAGGAGCTGAATTCATTTCAGATCTGAACCATGATAGGAGGTACATATTCATTTTCTTTGTCATACAGGCTGTAGCTAGTGATATAAAGATCCCTGGGGAATCAGTAGGGTACATCCTGAAGGTATTGACATTATTTATTTATTAAATTTATTTATTTATTAAATAAATAAAAAATGAACCCAGATAAATCAGATCCAGCCACGGTTTGATGTATCCAGTGTATTTAAGCTTTGTGGAAATAATTGGTCTCTCTTCTTAATGTTTTGAGAACGTATTTTCACAAATGAAGCCATCCTATACTAAATCTGCTCATATGTTCTGGGGATTTTCTATTGTTGTTTGAATTATGTTGATTATTTATAGCTTAAAAGTGTCTTAAATGTTTTCACTGTATACACTTATGTGTCATTTTTTTTTAGGCCTTTTTCTGTCTTCATAGTTTTTGTGCTTAGTGTTTATTTCCTAATGAAATGAAGATGGAACTAGTAATATAAAACCTGTTTTGAGAGTTCCAGAATATTTTATTGTGACATCTTTTATGAGACACACTAGCAATTTAACAGGGGTCTACAGGCTGTGGAAAGTATTCTTTGACGTCACTAGCTTGTTAGTTAATCAGCCACTCACGACAAGATTTGGCCAGATGAATCCTTCTGCTTGGGCTCATGAACTTCAAGGTATGACTATGAGCTAACTGGTGACTGCTTCTACTGTCTCATTCTGCACATTTGCTATTCACAGCAAGTATGCTTGCCATTCCCATAGACCTTTGACAAGATCAGAACCCTTTGTATTGGACAAACAGTAGAATGCTTTAAGCAAGCCTAAGATTCATATGTGGTCATACCAAGTCCAAGGAACATAGCCACTTGCTTCTTTTTAGCATCTTTGATATATAATTCAAATGAAACTATCTTTTCCACCCCTCTGGTTCAATGCAGGGAGCACTGATTTACATCCCAAGCCTCCTCCCTTCTGCCCATTTTGGGAAAGTATTTTGCTAAGTTACCTAGTCTGGCCTCTAATTTACCATGCTACTGCCTTAGCTTTCCAAGTAGCTGGTATTATAGACATGTGTCACTATTGCTAACTATGTTCCTATTTTATAGGTATAATTATTAGTCCTGTATAAATTCAGACAGCATTAATGATTGACAAATATTGTTAGAAATAAAAGCATAAGGTTTCATCAACTTTGTTCTTTTTTCTTTTCATCTATTTTCTGCTCCTCCATGACTTCTAACGTTCCCATTTTTAAACTGAATTAATGAAACATGCATTCAGATTATATTTTTCAAACCAATTACCTAATCAAACATAGCAGAGAGTTATGAATTGACATGTCTATTTAAAAATGTATATAAAACATGTATAGACAAAAATGTGTCAAACACCAGATTTTTGTACAGTCTCATTTGTGTGTGTGTGTGTGTGTGTTTTCCCTTGGAGACAAGGTTTCACTACGTAGTTCAAACTAACCTTGAACTCACTATGTAGCCCAGGCTAGCCTCAAGCTCAAGCATCTCCAGTGCTGGGATTACAGGCATGAGGCACCATACCCAGTTTATTTTTGTGTCACTTTACTTCAGACTAATTTTAAAATTATTCTTACATACTTATGCTTTTATATTCATTTTGCGCTCTCTCTCTCTCTCTCTCTCTCTCTCTCTCTCTCTCTCTCTGTCTCCCCCTCTCTCTCTCTCTTTCCTTCTTTCTGGTGTACCATTCTAATTTGGACCATATGTTCCCGTACTTACATTCCTTTAGTGACTACCCTCCCTATATATTTTTGTTTTATATTGTTTAGCTTTGTGACTTTATATAGATGCACATTTATATCCAAAATCACTTCCTTTTATGTAATACTTAACTTTTCTTGTTGGCTTATAGGCAGTGAATATCTTCAGCTTTTATGTATCTGAAATTTTTTTTTTTTTTTTTTTTGTATTTTAGTGAAGGATTCACAGGGTGTTAAGGATCTCACTACTAGATTGGACTTGTAGTGATTTGCCTGTCTACATCCTCTCAAGACCTGGGATTACAGGCATGTGCCCCCATGCCCAGTTTAAAAATGTCTTCTTTCACATTCATTTCCTGTGGGTATGGAATTCTAGGTCCACAGTTTTGTTTTTTTCTTTTGGTTGTTCCTTGTTCCTTACTTTCATTGTTTCCAGAGAAGAATTTGCTTTCATATTTATATTGCTTCTTATGTAGCACATTTATTATTGTCTCTAGCAACTTTGAAATATTATTGGTTTGAGCAATGATTCTAAATTTTCTTAATATTGCTTGTGTTTGGATTTTTTTTTTTTTTTTTTGAGGCGGGACCTTATACTTCATAGATATCTGTGCATGTAGTGTCTATCAGCTTTAGAAGATTTATAGCTGAGTATTTTTATTCAAATATATTTTCTCTCCTACATTTTCTTGTCTTTCTTTGGAGACTTTAGTTATGTATCTGTGGCTCTATGTATAGGTCCATCTGCAGATGTGCCACAGCTCACTGAGTATCTTTTTTTGTTTGTTTCAATTTATATAGTTCATATTGCTAAAAATTACTGCTACTGTATTTTCTTACACAATGTCTGATATGCCCTAAATCATATTTAGTATATTTTTAGACTCAAATATTATACTATTCATTTCTAAAATTTCAACTTTGGGCCTTTTAATGTATTCTTTTTGTTTAAAGAGTTTGGGTATCATGGATGCAATTTTAATAACTTTTATTGACCTTTCTTTACTATCCTAACAGTTTTTTCAGTTCTCAGCTGGTTTTCATTGATTTGATTTTTTCCCTCATTGTAGGTCACATTTTTCTCCTATTGTGCATATCTAATGATTTTTATTAGGTACCAGATACTGCTAATTTTATTTTCTTGGATAGTTTTGTATTCTTGTCTTTTTGAGCTTTACTATGGGACAGAATTTGATCTTTTGGACCTTACCTTTTAAAACTTGTTAGGCAGGATTGTAGCAGGGCTAGTTCTAGGCTAATTATTATCCACTGCAATGGTAAGCCTTCCTCAGTATCTGATCAATGGCTTGTGAGCGACAGTTTTTCAGTTCAGTTGGGTTGGTAGGAACAGGCACTACTCACAATACTGTCTGAGTGCTGGGCACTGTATCCTCTAGTCCTTTTGGGCTGTTTTTTTTTTTCCTGAGTCATGCATAGATTCCTCACAGTCATGGACTACTCAGTGTCCTGCCCAGTATGGAGGAGACTTTTGTTCCAAACCCAGTTACTCCCATCTCCTTGCACTGGCAATTCCTTCCTTCCCACTTGGGAATCTGTTAGGGTCTACCTGGCTTCCTTTTTGTGCTGTGATCTAGGCACTCTTGGGGCAATGAGGTGGATCAATCACAGCCAGCAAGGTGGAGCAGTCACAGCGCTGACCTTGTTTGTTTCCTGTTTTTGAGGATCACTGACTTTAATTGCCTAATGGCCATTGTTTGGAAAACCATTGTTTCATATATTGTCTTTTTTTCCCCTAAGTTGTTTCAGGAAGAAGGGTAAATTTAATCACTTATAACTGTGTCATAACTGAAGCCAGAAGTGCTTTCTGCTTATTTGAATTACAAAAATATTTAAAGATTCATGCAGAATATATTCTTTGCATGTTTTAAAAATTATTTTAATGAGTTTCACTTGGGAATTAATTTTTTTCTCACAATCCTTGTTACTATTTCCTTTTGGCTTATGCTGTTTACTCTTTTATGTCCAAGTGTTTTGTACCCCACTTGTAATACATATGTGTGTATTTTTGTTCTTAAGGTCATCTAACATTGGCATATTGCTATCATACAGCTTTTAAGATCCCATGCAAATTTCTTTAGTTGTTAACTGAAATATTTTTTCCACAGAAAGATCTAAACTGGAACTGTGTGCAATATTTAATTCTATGATTATTTCAATATAAAATAATTCCTTTTTCTTTTACTTTAGAGATGAAAACTTTTGAATTTTATTTGCCCTTTTTTGTAAAATATTACTCAATTTCAGTTGATTCACTCATTCTTTTTATTTATGTTTTTGTTACAAGGTCTTATTATGCAGCTTGGACTCGTAGTCACCCTCCTGTTTCAACCAACCCAATTCTGGAATTGCTGGTGTGTACCACCACACCCAGACTCAGTGGCTGGCTCAGTTCCCCACCTGGGATGAGGCTGGGACATGTGGTGTAGGGGATTCAACCCTGGTCCCTCTGCTTGCCTAGGCAGGTGCTTAGTCTGCTGAGCTCTTTCATTGGCTCTGATGTTTTCTTATAATTATTTTCAGACTGTGTCTTTGCCAACAGCTCACAGACATTTTTCACATTGCATCCTACAAGATGACATATGATTTTAATTTCTTGTTTCAGTAGTCTTTACTTAGATCATTTAAGATAGTGTTTTCTTAAATTTTCACTAAATTTGTTCTTTTTTTTTCTTTCTGTAATAGTAACTGTTTTTGAGTTGAGACACCTTAAAACTATGTCTATATCTGTTCTTCAAATTTTTATTTGTTTTTGTCAGTATGGATTGATATTCTGTGTAATGAATCATAATCATAAGCTCTGAACATGATGTTCTGGATTCTTTTCAAGGGTCAGTGGGATTCCCTTTAAGCTGGACATGGCATTTGATTGTTTTTTCAGCACTGTCTTTGTGGTCCAGCATATGGTGATGATGTTACTTCTTAACATGTTGCTCTCCATCTAGTTCAGATATTCTATTGCTATCTTTCTTTGCTCTCTCCTCCTGCCATTGGGATTTAGTCTTTTAAAGATTGTTGCCCACCTACATAGATGCTTTCTTACCTTTCTTGGGCTCTAGACTGTTCCCTTTTACCATGTGGATGTCCTCGTGCTAGTTTACCTTCATGCCCAGACTCCTATAGCCTTCCCTGGGGTTCTGTTCTAGGCTACCTCCCTCAGTAAATACAACCTTTCCTTTGCTCAGGCTCTTTTCTCTTTGTACACATGCTTCTGGAGCTTCAACTGTTTGTACCAAGCTCTTGCCATCTTCTTACTTAGGTATTGTCTACTCTTTCAAGTTCACACATCGTGCTGTGGGTCATTGCAGGTCTGGTCCTCACTGTTAAGTCCTTCTGCCTCCCTAAGTAGTAATACCTGCCTTTGTATTCCCACTTCATGACATGGGATGCAGTTAGAAGGAAGGAAGAAGTTAACCTTGACACTGGGGAACAAATGAGTTACTTGGTGCTTTGCTTGAATTATATGCTCATTTATTTGTTGATGACCCTGTTCGGGATAATGATCATGTGCGAGTCACTTAAGCTTTTTCATTATAAGCTACAGATAATATGTAATAAAATTTCAAGAGTTTGAGGAGTAAATTCTAAATTCATTCTTGTTAAACTTTAAGATATCTGAAAGTTTCATATCATTTTCAAGATCTAATTTTAATCTACTCAAAATAATCTTTCCATAATATTTGAAAACATAGTATAATATATATTTGTTAAAAATTATTATTACATACACAGTGTGAATACACTGTGAATTTTTTTTTTTTTTAACTTTAGGATCCTTTTTCCCCTTGATATTATAGATACTGTTACTTTTAAAAAGGTCCACCATATGTATATATATTTTTTCTTACCACTTTGGTATCTTCATAGAGTTCCTTTGCAGTATAAATATAATATTTTTGAATCTACAGTGTACATATATGTTTGTGTATGATATGATTAATTACTGTAACTCTTAGAGTGAGAATTTTCTTCATCAAAGAAAATGTGAGTTTTAAATGTAATAGTTTATCAAAGATAAAAATTATCAATTTTGTGTTAAAAATATATTACAGGTTTCCTCAGAATGCTAAATATCTGTCATGACAAGACATAAATTTTGCTTTAATATGAATTTCTTTGATCAGTGAGATTATAATCTTTTTATATGATTATTTTTATATTTTATCTTAGTTTGTGTACTTTGAATATTATTGCTTTGGTATTTTCAGACTTCTCTGTTTAAGACTATTATCTGTATCTCCATTCACTCAGCACATAGTCACTGAATTTCACCTCTGTGCCAGGCACTGCCCAGGGTGCCAGTTCTACAGTGATGAGCAAAGCAGCCAAGAGTAGTTGTTTTTGTGTAGTTTGTAATTCTAGCTGAGGAGGGGCAGGCTAAACACTTTAAATAAGTGCTGTAGCATCTGGCAGCCAATGGAGAAGGTAGAGCAGAAGGGGAAAAACTGATGAAAAAACAAACAAAAATAGGGAATGACTCATTGTACATGTAGGGGAGCAAAGGCCTGAAAAAAATGATGGAATCTATATTATAGGGGTAGAGAGGGGGGAGAAATTGGTGACCTTAGAGAAAAAAATGCATAAATGAAATAAATGGAAAGGAAAGATGCTGTAATGAGAAGTACTAGTCGCTTTCATAAACACATCATAAGTATTTTGGTGGCTAGAGAAAGAAGAAATTTGTAGATGAGGCTGGGGATTTTGCTTAGGAGTTACACAGCATAGAAGACCCTGGGTTTGATACCCAGGACAAAGACAAAAACAAAACAGAACAAAAGAAAACGTGAAAATTTGCTGAGTGAATAGAGAAGTTACATTTTCCTGTTTTGTGGTTTGCTGGGTAAAAAGAAGCTTTACGAATTATTCAGGCAGAAAAGGAGGGTAGTTTAGCAAGATATTTTTGTTTAATATTGGCACATCACTTCAATGATGAGTAGGTCATCAAATTTGATGTTTGCAATAGTGTAATGGTGTGGGAGCAGTCAAGGAAGCCCTCCTGGGAAATACAGAGAGCGAAACAGCCTGAAGGAAGTTGTAGAAATCTTAGCTTTGCACTTGACTTTATTGAGAATTTTTATTGGGGGTCTTGAGGGAGAGTAATGATTGAGGTAATTTACATGGAAGATTATTAGAGAAAGGACATCCTGTACAAGAAGATGTTTTGAGGAGGAACTGACAATACATAAAAAAAATCTTACGCTATTTTACTTATAAAAAAAACTTTAAAATTTCATAGCATTGTATAATATCTGTGAATATGTTTGCCTCCCAGGTGCGCTGGATCGTTGCGTGATGGGGATAACAGCAGTGGAGATCCTGAATGCTTGTGACGAAGCAGTTCCTGCTGCAGTAGATTCACTGAGTCACCCTGCAGTCAACCTCAAACAAGCCATGACAAGACGTAGTCTTGCTGCCCTTAAAAATATGGCACATCATAAGCTACAAACCCTTGCAACTAACCTCTTGGCTTCTGAGGCATCCGACAAGGCAAGTTTTCTATGGAGGCTCATGAAGTATTGTAGGCCCCACATACCTTCATTTAGTAATGTAACTTTGGTACAACTCAGAGAAAAAAGTTTGGAGTTGATAGCAGTGACAAATAAGTGCTTTTTTAAATTTAGGTTTGTCCAGATTATTATTTTTTTTTTTACATTTTGTGTATTTGGTACAGGGCCTCACTATGTAGCTTGCACTTGTAGCAATCCTCGTGTTTTGGTCTCGGTGGCTGGCTCGCCTGAACCTGGGGCAGGGCCAGCAAGACGTGGTAGCAGGGATTAAACCTGGGTCCTTGTATTTGCTGTGGCAGGCACTTAGACTGCTGAGCTTTCTCTGCAGCCCTATCCAGCCTATTTTTGCAGTGTCTTAAGTATTTGGTATTGTGAAAAAGTAAATTATTTTTATTATTCAAATATTTAAAAATTATTTGTACTTAATTAAGTGACTTCTGTTTTGAAAATTATGCTGCTTGTGTTCACTCATACTATTAGACCTAGTTTATTTCTGGTGTCATGAAAGCTAGAGACAGTCCTAGTGTGTGTCATTTGACTCATCATTTAAAATTCTAATTTATGGATAGTATAAATGCATTATTTTAATTTTCTTGATTTTTGGTTATTAATGATTAAGCATGCAAATAAATGGTGAAGGATCTGAAAGCTCATCCCCAGACTTGACAATTAGCATCAATTGGTACTGATGACTTATGAGATGCGAACACTGTAGGTGGTTCCACTGTCCCACATCTTCCAGTATTGACAGTAATATCATTCTTTGATCCTGTGGTGTCTTTTTTTTAAACTCCGCAAGATATAAATGTTTTGTTGTTTCTGTTGTATATTTTATAAATTAGAGTTGTTAAATACTGGTGTTTTTCCTCCATATTTTCAAACCTATGTTCTAAAGTTTTTAAAAAAATTAAAATTTAAGCATGTTTGTCATGCTATGGTTTCTTTCTGGGAACCACCTAGTTGTCTCCAGGAATTCACTGCTCATACCACATTGTCTGATGTGCTGTAAGATTTTAATTTTGAGCAAAGCAGTGTATTCAAGAGCCTGTATGTTATATAATTCCCAAGTATTTTGTATTAATGGTATTCTCTAGAAATACAGAGTTAGCAAAAGAAAACTAAGAAGTACAGTAACATTTATGAATGGGTTTTGTAAGTGGTCATGGTCCATTATGTGATTTTTACAATCTTGTTTGTCCCTGTTTTAATAGCACATTTTATAGTGCAATTAGTGATAAAAGCACCAGATATCAGAGACACTACATTTATGTATTGTAAAATATATTGCTTATGAACCTCTTCAGTCTTGTAGCAGTGGTAATTGTTGCCTGGCCTACAAGGAAAACAATTATAGAAAGGGGGTAAAGGCTTAGGAAGCTGAGGCTGCAGGAGGATAATCACTTTATGAAAAATGTATGTTGGCTAGACCATTAGGGATTTGTCTAACTATTTTTTTTCATGTTGAGTTTGAAGTTCCCTCTGAAGGGAATATTTAAAGAGCTATCCTCTGGATGGCTTCTAACCTCAAGAAATAAATTCTCCCAACGCAAAAAACAACAAAACAACAGTCATCAGTAAGCCCTTCTAGTGGTATAGGACTTAATATTAGGATCTTCAGGGTTATTTTACATGAGTCTTTTAGTGATTATGTAGTCTCAGGACACCCCACCCAAAGTATCTTGTCTTGACCTTATTGTAAGGCCTATTTGAAGTACCAAATACTTTGTTTTCTTGATTATATTAGAGCAAATATACAAAACTTTACAATCAAAGATGGAGAATTTATTATATTTTTTCTCTTTTATTTAGAAGAATAAGTGATTATTAAGATGTGAAACCATTCTTTAACCTAGCATGACATTTCTGCAAAGTTGTGTTGGAACCTTTCTCTTACTATCTCTGATATCACAACATATTCTTATCTAGTTTATCCTACTGAAATCCTGCCTTGTGGACAGCAATGGTTATAACTTATTTATCTCTGTGTTTCCCACATGATCTCCAGTAGCAGCTGTGCAGTACATGCTTGTTGGATTGGGTGAAGTATAACAAAATACTGAATGTTTCCTTCAGCTTCTTGCCAACATCTCCTCTTTTTCCTCATAATTGATGGTCTGAGAGCCCTGCTTCTCAGTCTTTCCCTGTTCATAAACCTTTATGTATTATTATTTTTTCTATTCAGAAACATTTAGTTGGAGAACATTCATGTAATAACCTCTGCCCTATGTTCAGTTTTGCAGTTTCCCTTTTGGTTTTGGTGAGCAATTTTGTCAGCACATAACTCAGTTCTCTTTCCTTGCCATCTCTGTGTTGTCAGTATTCAAACATCTCCTGTAGTTATTTTAGCTTTATCTGCTCCTTTACTGCAGTTCCTTTTGGCTTCAAACCATGGTAGCTTAATTGTATCATGACTGACATTTTGAAATGGATAATTTTTTTTTGAAATGGATAAATTTTTTAAACTATTCTGTTCTTAATTTTAGGACATTGAGAAGCTTTTCTTCCTTGCATGTTATGCCAGTGACACCTCCTTTTCCTTAGTCATGACACTCAAATGTCTTTGGACATCACCAAATTTCTCCAGAGAGGCAAAATTGCTTCTCATTTTAAAACCATTGCACTGGAGGGAAGAGAAAGGTTAAAAGAGCAGGAATCCTTTGGATAGCATCCTGTCCTCCCACCTTGTCCCCCCGCACACTTTTTTTTTTTTTTAAATATGTATTTGGTACAGAGTCTCACTATGCAGCTTAGACTTTTAGTGATCTTTATTTTTAACCTCCCCAACACTGGGATTATAGGTGTGTGCCACCAAGCTCGGTCTCTCCCAACCTTTATTTCATCAGTCTCCTCTTCAGGATATCTTCAACCTTAATACTTATGCTCACTGTAGCAGAGCTAGTTTTTACATTCTCTTTGTGCTCACTTGCTCTGTTCATATTTTTCCTAAGATGCTTTTCTTGTTGCATGAAGAATTAAACAAATTTTTGTTTACTCTATTTTTAGATTCCTGAGGGTAGGAATTGAGTTTCTTGTTTAGTGCTTAATGTAGTAAACAACAAGAAAAGTAGTATAACAACATTGCATTGTGGTGTAACTGTTTGTACAATTACATACAACATGATATAACAGGGGAGCATGGTAAGTACCTGAGAAATTTAGTATAAAGTTAGTTCAGGGTTATATATTAGAATTATATTTCTCAGAATTTTACTGCAAAACTGAGGATTTGATTGAATGGTAACAATACAATGTTGGATAGTTTTGGAAGAAGATGTTTGAGAACATTTTGTGATGTCTAACATCTGTGAGGCACTTACAGATGTTAATATGGGAAATTAATTGTGAGGTATGGGGAAATGTGGAGAGAGGTAGTTAGGAGTGGGAAGAGGACAAAGGAGTGGAAGTATTGAAGAGAGGCCTGGCTTGTAAGCTGTTGCATCACTTGAATAAATAAGCCTTTGTAAATGAGCAATAGAAGGTTTAGACATTCAAGATTAAGGGAGAATGGCAGAGCTGATAACAGACATTTGTAAGCCATGGAAAAGGCTCTGAAGATGAATATAATAGCAGCCATTTACCTCTTTTGGGTAGAATTAGGAGATAAGGTGTTGGAGAGGGGGCAAAATATCTGTGACAAAGAAGTGACATGATACTGAAATAAAGCAGTTTTTTTTTTTTTTTTCCCCTTAGCAAATGTTGTAGTAGATTGTGAAGTAGACATTTGGGGTAGCTGATATCATCATTTTCCAGATATACTGTCTTCCTTAATCTCACTGCAGATAGGTCACTTATTGTTCCCTCTAGTTTTAGATGATGAACCTAAAAATATTTGGCTAGAACAAGAATTGGTAAATTCTTTCAATCAGGGGCTGAATAGTAAATATTTCAAGCTTTGTGGCCAGTCTCTGTCACAGTGACATAACTGCAAAATAGTGTAAAAGCAGCTGAAGATAATATATGAGTGAGTGAATATGGTTGGTTTCCAGTAAAACTATTTACAAAAGCAGGTGGCAGCCTGGTGGCCATAGTTTGTGGAGCCTGTCTCAGAAGGTAGCATTATTTACTTCACAGTGTGGATATAGTTCTCGCCTGGAATGGGCTTTCTTCATTTTTAGGAAGCAGTTAAAAGACATTGTTAAGAGTCTGTTCAGGGGCAGGCATCTCTGTGTTCAGATTATATTTGTGTAGCTGTTGGCTCTGGATGCCCTTAGATAAGTAATCTCTATGGACTGTGGTCACTTTTAAAACAAAATGCAAACTTTTACAGTGACCTGTGAGAATTTGTGTTTGGATGTGTGTCTTGTTCCTTTTATTTCATTACTTTATCTTTAGTTATTCTAGTTCTAGCCAATGGGCTCTTTTTAATGAAAATTAAAACATATTTATTGAGTGGATTAATGAATGAAAAAGTGAGTAGGCTGATAATGTCCCTTTAAACTATCATTAATACATTACTAAAGCTTGGAATAGAATTTCAGGGTAGATATTGAAAGTTACATATAAGTTATCTCTTAGGTCAAATCTTCAGATGATCATATATCATTGAGGGAGAGAGTAAGGAAAGAAAAAAAAATTGAAAGTAGAATGCTTGCTTCCATAATAGGAAAATGAAGCGGGAGACAGAAAAATGGTGGGAGACAGAAAAATTATGAAGACATATTGTAGATCATGTATACAGCATGGCGGAGGCTAGCAGTTGTTAAAAGTACTGAAATAACATAAAAAATTGGGAAAGCAAGGGCCAGCCAAATAGTTAAGTGGATTAAAGCACCTCCTCAAGCAGATGTAGCTGGCCGGGGTTCAATCCCTGGCGTGCTGTGCCAACCCCACCCCTGGGACCTGCTGAGACTGTGATTGAGACTGGGATTGAGACTGTGTGATGGGGAAGTATGCTTGCAATCCCAGCTCTTGGAAGGCTGAACACAGGAGAATCACTGTAAGTCTGATTGTAGTGAGACCCTGTATGTCCTGTAGACCCTGCCCTAAAATACAAAAAAAGTTGGGGAGTCTGACAGAATGTTTAGATGTGATGTTTAGGAAACTTGTTGGTGATCATTACAGAACTATTCTAAGTAGTTAGAAATCAGTGTATAGTGAGCAGGAAATGCATGTAAGATAATGTAGAGGTAGAGATTATGGGAGTAATTAGCTTTTTCTCAACAAAGTAAAGGTAGCAGCTTGGATGGATGAATGGTTAACAGCAGGCTGATATTTTGTTTAGATCGCTGAACATTTGCCTTTGTGGAGAAGGTAGAACAGTGTGGGAGGATTTGGTGTTGAGAATAGAGTTGGAGAGTTCACCCTTTCTGGAAATTGTTGCCTTGTAGTTAGTTTGTAAAGATGAAAGAAAGGGAGGCACATATACTAAATATGTCCAGTGGAAAAGGATAAAAGCAGTCTTTGGTACCTGTTAGAAGGAAGGAAGTATTTATAATTTCTTTAAGGGAGGGGTATCTTCTTATTAATCCTCACAGAAACTGGTAAAAGTAATACACTGGATTGAGAGCTGGAAGATTTGTAATAGACTATTATGAGTGATATTTTTGACAAGTTTTTCTCATGAAGCATTTGCCACAGATACTGGGTTCTGGGAGCAAATCTTGATTCAGAGGGATTTAATCAGTGAAAATAAGAAATTCTTATTGCCATGCAATTTATTTCTTAGTCTTAATATGTGTGATTTTCTGTTCAGCATATTTGTATCCTTTAATACCAATCAGAATCACATTGTCTATATGGAGAAGTGACAAGGTTAAAGAAATTGGAAAATGACTAGAATGACTTCTGTTTCACCTGACATCTTTCTTCCTGTTGTCTGATTAGTCAAATGCATGAATAAAAAAAAAAAAATGAATGGACTATATTTGCAAAGGTCAATAGCTTTGTATTCTGATGAGAGAATAGGATTTAGAAGTCAAATTGTAACTTACTAAGAACATCTTCTGCATTTTTTGCTTGTACAGTTCACTTTGTAAGAAAAAAATTTGTACTGATTGAATTGACTTTATGATTTATTTTGAAAAGGGCACTCTAAGGTACAGACAGGGACAAGCCAAATGACATTGTGTGTAGGATACCAGGTCTTGTCTTGTGAGCTGTTTTAGACCTTACAAAAATTTTCATGAAGTGAATGACCTTTGAACAATCAATTAAACTAGTTCAGCATTCTATCCAGAAAATTTAATGAATATCTAATAGAAATATGAATATGTTTATTATATATTTGTCATATTCATTCATTCATTCATTCATTCCAGATGATTTGTAGAACAAAATTTTGTTACACTAATCATTGTGTACTCTGATAAATATAGTTAAGGGGCCTTGACTTAGTTGTCTGATGTTAAGGAAGCAAAGAGTAAATATTAGTGACTATAAGAGGAGACATAAATAAAACATTTGTTACTTTCCACTCTGTGAGAAAGAGATATTAGAAGTAGTAGTCTAATAATCATAATCTTCAAATTGTCTTTTACTAGATTTGGTATAAAGATATTTTAAAATTTTCTCTGTAGCCCTGCAAGACTTTCAAGAGCTGTGTTGTTTTCATTGTTTTCCATATGGTCTTGCTGCTTGCTTGATATCCATTTTTGATTTATCCTAAGTACTTTCAAATAAATAGTTGGTATTTGGCGATTTAAATGAGGTGCTCAAGTACATTTTTGTTTTTATCCTTGTAGTTTCCAGAACTTTTTGTGTCTATGGGTTTGTGTATTTCACTAGATTGAGCTCTTTTTTTTCCCCCCCCGGAAATGGGGATCGAACTCAGGACCTTGCGCTTGCCAGGCAGGCAGTGCCTCTGAGCTATCTCCCTGACCTCTAGATTGAGCTCTTAATTAACAAGTTTGTTAAAATTTGGTTCCTAGTGATCTCCCTTAGAGGTTTTCTTATCTCATTGTTTTGTCCTGCTTATGGTCTACAAGTTATGGTTTATAAATAAATAGACCCTTGGCTGAGAATGCTTTTTCATGTAGGGTTTACAAAACAATATGTGATAGAAGCTTTGTGTAAGTTCCAAAACCTAAAATATTTACCACTTGTCCATTACAGAGAAAGTTTACTGACACTTTCTCTATCTTAGTCCATGTCTCCAGTATTTATGTCATATAAATTTTAATAATTTTATGCATTATCCAAATCTTCCTTCTGAAAGCTAATCCAAAATGTAATTATTCACTTTTATTGACTTCTAAAAGTCTGTTCTTTGCCTCTGTGATCTTTCTAATTCATAATCTTTTTCTGTGCTGAGACTTTATTACTGATGTCAGTTAACTTTCCCGTCCCCAACAGTTGTAGCACCTACTCTAAATTCTTTATTAAAAGACAAGTCCATTTTCATATAATTTATACATTAAGGTTGTGAATACATGTGCACTTTTATGTGTAAATGTGTATACATTAAGTGTGAATATTTGTTTGCATACTATGAAAATCTGTTACTCAGTTTAACCATTAATTTTTTTTTCTAGTTTGAAGGAGATGAGTTTTTTAATAGAGTCCAAACTATTTTATTAAGCAGTAAAACTAAATTCTTAAAGCTAAATACTTAACTCAAAATTAACAATGTTTTGGGGGGATTCCAGAGTTTTTGGTTCTATTTTCTTTTTAATCCTTTAATTAGTTAAGGTTGTATTTAATCTGGTGGTTGCATAGCACCAGCAACTAGTGACTTATCAAAGCAGAAAGGTCTTCCTGAAACTTAATGTCTAGGTTTTCATGCCATCTTGACCCGATGCGTTCTGTAATCTAGGTGCTCACTGGACTTATAAATGGAATTTGTAGATCATATTAAATATAATTCACTATATTCTGAACTGAAGAAATGTGGTCTTTTTCTGTTATGGTTTTAGGTTAAGATCAGGTTGTTTTTCCTTAGAAATGCATTGTGAACAGAAACACTATATTTACAAGAAATTTAGATTATTAAGGATTGTATATGAAGTACAGTAAAACAGAAATATTTCACATATTAAATCAAATACTAGACTGTGTAGAAAGTAGGACCACTGGGTTAGATTCTACTCTTGACACCGTCAAACAAAAGCCACATCTTTCTAACCCCAGAGCAGAATAGATTTACTGGGAGAAAGAAAGCTGCTGTTTGAGAGAGGGACAGGAGGGGCGTCCCCAGTGGGTGGTCCCCGAAAATCTATTCTTTATTAGATCATATAAAACATTTTGAAACTTCTTGAGTTTTATAGTCTCTGTTAGAAAGTAATTGAATCAGTCTAGTTCAGTAAACATTTATTGACTACTAGGTACTATGTTGGGCCCTGGAGAGCCAAATGAGTAAGACATGATATTTGCTCTCAGCAAATGCGTACTGATAAATACAATGCACTACAGTGAGTAGGAGGTGAAAAGCAGGAAGTACTGCAGAAACTGGTGCAGACCTGAGGTGATCAAATCTGACTTCCTAGAAGAGAACTCTTAAAGGATAAGTAGACTCTGGTGAGGTGATGGATGGAGATGAGCTGCTCTGTGTTCCGAGAGAGAAGTGGATGGCATAAGCAGAGTGGGCAGCAAAAATACAGTGCATTGGGGTTGCTGGAGAATCAGCCCAGAAACAGGCAGTGGTGAGGAATGGGACCATGTTATATCCTGGGAAGGTGCTGAAACTATCTTTTGCCTTAGTGGCTCTCAAATTTAAACAAAAAATATCTTCACAATCTTTCCTTCAAAAAGAATTTTATATAAAAATCAGTTTATAAAACTGACAAGAAATATAGAGTGGAGAGCTTGAATTCAAGAATTGTTTATAAGTTGTATTCCATGGGATCTAATGACTAAGTAGGTAAGACAGGTGGTATGGAAGGTTGATACATGGGTTTTCTGATTGGGTGCTAAAATAGAAAGTGTTTCAAGTGACAGCAAATGACAAGAGAGGGTTTTATAAGGAATAATAATCAGTTTCTTTGCTTATGATGGTGTGAGATACTTAATAAACAATACCTATGCAGAGATAGTTGTCAGGGCATTCAAAGATATTAACTTGAGGGGAAAACGTGATGATGGGATACAGATTTAGGAGTCTTCAACATACAACTATAGAAGTGATGAGATCGTTCAGAGATACATGGTCAGAGATACTTTTTGTTTTACAGAGTTTAAAGATTTTTAATATTTTAAACATTTTTCCCTGATTTTAAAGTGCTACCATACTGATATTTGAAAATGAAATTTTTAGCAACTAGAGCATAATTGGGTAGAGCAGGATATTGCAAAGGAGCTTATCCTGGTACTTAGATGTGCAGTTACTTGCCCCAAGTTGGGAAGATGCATATCTATATAACAGTGGTTTAAGGAATCTGTTCCTCTTACTGTAGCAATTATAATATCACCTAGTTACAAATTAAGATGATTTTCTTATTTGTTTTATTTTTAAGTGTATTAAGTACAGGGTCTGCAGGTCTCACTACACATGTTGGGCTCGTAGTGCTCTTCTAGTTTTCAGCTTCCCAAGCTTTAGGATTACAGGCACACGCTACCACAGCCAGTCTCAGTGGCTGTCTCAGCACACCCCGTGGGTGGAGCCAGCACAGCATGCCAGGGATCAAACTCTAGTCCCTGCTTAGCAGGCTCTTTGGTTCACTGAGCTATCTAGCTGTCCCTAAGATGATTTTAAAGTACACAAAATTGGGGCTGGGGAGATAGCTCTGTGGCACAAGTGCCTGCCTGGCAAGGTAGAGTGAGTTTGAACCCTGGTCCCACAAAAATAAACAAACAAACAAACAAATAAATAAAGTACACAAAATACAGCAGTTTAGGCCATGTGATTATATGAATAATATTCCTAAGAGGCTTTATACTACTCAACCCCTGTCAAACAGAACTATCTTTAAAAAGCATGTGGCTTTTAATTTCTGATACTCATCCCTGAAAGAAGGTAAAGCACAACCATAGCATGTCTCTGAAAAGTAAATTTCATTAAGTACTAATTCATAAAACAAAGCCAGTCTAGAAACAAATTTTAAAATTCAGTAAGTTGTCTTTTTAAATCAACATACTCAGGATATAATTTAAAAGACAATGTGAAGTGATTTTCCCACATTTGTTTGCCATCTAACTTCTACTTGCTCATAAAAATATACCCATGGATCCATTTTCAATTCTATAATTTTCATACTTACTAGCTCAAAATATCTAACCAGATAGGAATATTTTTTCTCTTTGCATTTCCAATTATAAAAGAACATGAAAAATATTTTACCTCATTCTCAAAATAAACTACCAGTAATGATAATGTTCTCTTTTGCTTGAACTTAAAGCAAATCTGAACATCAAGCATGGTGGCACATTCATATCATCCCAGCACTCAGAAAGCTAAGGCAGGAGGACTATCACAAAGTCAAGGCTAGCCAGGGCTATATAGTGAGCTTAAAACCAGTCTGAAATACAGAATGAGACTATATATATAATCTGAGAAACTCAAAAGAGTTCATTGAAATTATGAAACTGCTAGCCAAAGCTGAGGTTAAGCATACTTCCTTCAGACAGTTTACCAGATGAATACAGTAACTAGACAAAGAAGAGACCATCATCTTAAGAATGAGGATAGTTTTTTGACTTTCTGACCTGACTTGGCACAAGGGAGATACAGGGTGAGGTCACCCCAGGAGAATCCTGTAGATGCCCAAGGGTCTTATAGTGAGGTAGAAAGTAGGACCACCTGCTTTCTGCTCCAGTAAGCCCTTTAAGTACATTGGTCCTCTCTTAGATAGAAGAACTTCTGGATAACAGCATCTGAAGCACCAGCAGCAGAATACACACAGAATAAGTCAATGGGAGTCAGATGCTTTTGGCTTGATCAGAAAGGCATGCCGGGCATGGTGGCGCACGCCTGTAATCCCAGCACTCGGGAGGCTGAGGCAGGAGGATCGCTGTGAGTTCGAGACCAGCCTGGGCTACAAAAGTGAGCTCAAGGCCAGCCTGAACTGCACAGTGAGACCCTGTCTCAAAAAGACAAAAAAAAAAAAAAAAAAAAAAAAAAAAAAAAAAAAAAAAAAAAAAAAAAAAAAAAAAAAAA